>JAIXMR010000005.1:290000-474248 GCA_025677835.1 Sporodiniella umbellata
AAAGTTACCGTAATGTCTTTTATATGTTGATTGGTTTCTAAAAGAGACAGCATCACTGTGAAAAAGTCGTCTCTTGCCACATACTTGGGAAATACACATAAAGTATCGATATCAGCATCTAAATGTTCAAATTTTTTTTTTTTTTTTTTTTTTGGTTAAGCTTTGTATTAAAGACTGCTTTCTTGACATCTTACCAGTAGCATTGACACCAAGTCGGTAGCTGCCATAGGTCATAACTTTTCCACCTGCTTTAATTGCCATTTCATTCGAAAAGCCTTGTCTTTCATAAACAATCTGGACAAACTTTTTTGTCAATTCATCTAAAGAGTTCAGGACATGCTCTCTGAAAGTAAAACGAGATGAATATGTAGCTTTGTTTACTCAAGACACTTACCTTAATTGCGCTCTTTCTTTTGAATCGTACAGCCCGTACAATTTCAAAGCTGTTTCAAGCTCTTCAGTAAGCTTTATATCACGCTCTTTAGGCCCCTCAAGAGACAGAGGTAAGGTTATACCAGGGTAAGGATTTTGTGTTTCCAACATGTAGAGAGAGAAAAAAAGAAAAGTAATACGTTTACTATTTTTATTTTTTATTTTGAAGCCAATAAGAGGTCCTTATTTAAATACAGTCACCTACTTTTTTTTTAAAAAAATAAGAATCATAATTTCTTTTTCTTTGTTATTATTACTATTTATTTTTTTTCTGTGCTTTAACGCAGACCAAAAATAAAATGACAGACAAACTTCCACCCAATCTACTTAAACTTTTTGCACCTAGACCTCCTTTACCTTATCATCCTCCCCTTGACAAAGATCCTCAAAAACGTGCAGGATGCACTGTCACTGGCATCGCGTCCTTAGTTCCCGAATTAAAAAACTATGACCCCGATTACGTGCCCTGGAAATCGTTAGCAGAAAAACGAAAAGAAAAGGTATTTTTTTGTTTTTTTTTTACTACTGTTTTTGCTCTTGTTATCTCTTGTCATTGTCAAATATAACAATAGGGCAATATACACAAATAGAAAACTGTGCTCTAAAGTTTGTTTCTAGGCTGAAGCGAAAAGAAAAAAAGCAGAAGAGGACTTGGAAAAAGCCCTAGCAGAATGTAACATCTTCAAAACGCAAAAAAAAAAAAAAAAGCCATGCGAATTGTCAAAGATACTAAAAAAAACTGTTGTAGATGATCCTGAACAAGATGAGAGTATTACAGGAGATCCCTTCAACACTCTTTTTGTGACCCACTTGAGCCAGGATTTAAATGAAAGCGACTTGCAGAAAGAGTTTGAAATATACGGCCATATTAAAAAGGCAAATATAAATGCATATATATATATATATATATATATATACAAACTCAAGTTCTTTAAACTCACACGATGGCCTTATAGATTCACTTGATCCGTGATAAAAAGGGAATTTCCCGCTGTTACGCTTTTATAGAATTTGAAAGAGAAAAAGATATGCGTGGTAAGCGAGAATGCCTTCCGCTGATTACTTTTCTAATCACTTTTTTTCTGCTTAGTGGCTTACAAGGATGCAGACGGAATAAAGATACTTGGACGTCGTATACTGGTAGATGTCGAGCGTGCCCGTACTGTCAAGGGATGGAAACCTCGTCGATTGGGTGGAGGTTTGGGTGGAAGAGAACACAAACCAACTCTTTCCAGTAGCTCCCATCGTGATCGTGGCTATCAAGAAAGAGGCTTCAGCCGACAAAGCTATAGCAGAAGAGACGATGATAAAAAGAGATCGCGTATGCGCTCTAGAAGCAGAAGCCCAAGAGGCTACAGAGAGCGTGGCGGCGATAGATATCGTGGAAGAGACAGATCAAGAGAGCGTGGCAGAAGATATTAAATCAATTGTAAAAATAAAGAATAAAAAAAATACAAAAACATAAAAAAGCCAAAGAAAAATTTAGTCAGTGTCTTCCCGTGAGATTATTGTAGTCCATTTCATATGAAGTTACACATAATCTAATCTTTTGTCCCTCCCTCTATTTATACAAACTTTTTTCTTTCTTCTTTCTTTTTCTCTTCCACCTCAACTTCTTCCCACATATATTCGTGTAATGCCTGCTGAAGTCACCGATTTTAAAATAAAAGAAATCACACAAGTTTTGAAAGAGCAAGTATGCGATACCCCCGAAAACAGATTCCTTCCTCGCCATATAGATCTAAATCCCACCAAAGCTCCAGACAGTTCAAGTGCCAATGTGATCAGTATTAAGAAAGAGAATGTTGAGCTGAGCACTTTGTCTCCTAGAGAGCAGGAAAAACAAAGTAAAGTTGATAGTTTTTTTTTCAAACAGTGATACTAAAAAAAAAAAAAAAAAAAAAAGACGAAACTGCCCTAAAGGGTATGGATTTCTTATTAAACAATGAATTTATGGCTGCCAAAGCTATTTTTGAAGAAAAAGCCAATGCGTAAGTTTGTTAAAGGCAGGTCTTGATTTTCTCACTCAAGCTTCTTGTACAACATAGAGACCCATTGAACGCACTAGCACTGTCTTCTATGGCTTTTTTGAAAGGTAAACGCAGCACAAAAAACAAACTGAAAGATAGATAAACACTTAAAGTTTCTTTTTTCTTTGTTAGCTATTATGGTAATTGTATTTGTATAGTAAAGAATTTTTAGACTTATTTATATGTAGACTTCTACAGAGCAAGATTATACTGCGGCACTTGAAGCTCTCAACACTACGTACGACATTGCTTTAGCACAAATAAATGGTTTCAAAGGACCTTCAAAAGTGACAAGTTACTTTTCTGGCTACTATAACTTTTTCAAAGGTAGTAATGACTCTCCAACAGCGCATAGCGAAAGCCGGATCTCAGCAAGCTATATACCAAACAGTGTTTTAAGAGCCCATGTCATCAAAGCCGAATGTTCCCTACAAATCGCAGTCATACATTTACTATATGAGTCGGTTGTTGGTTACCTCAAATGTGGATTGAATTTAAAAAGAGGTATGTGCATAGTCTGACTATTTTGAACAGTGTCTTACCTTTATATATACATATAAAAGCATACAATTCCTATAGCTATGTATGGCAGGAATATCAGAAAATGGGTGCTGATTACTTGGCTTTTATAGACGCTGACACTCTATCGTGTCTTCAATTTGGGTAATAAAAAACAGAGGAAACCTGTACATTGCTTTAATTAAACGGAGACGAAATATAGTATTGGGGCCGTTCAATTGATATTGTCTTTATTGCCTGCAAAAGTGATGAACGCTATTTATTCCTTTGGTTGGAAGCCTGATCGAGAGCTCGGGTTTAGTTTGTTGAACCAATGCATAAAAGAGAACCGTATTAGATCCTCTATGGCCACTATTGTGTAAGCTCAACCAAAAATTTACTGCTTGAGTAGAAGACTTATACTACTTTATCTTTTCTTAGTTTGTTAATTTACTACTCCACAGCTATCTCATTTGCACCTCTCGTCCTTTCAGACACCTACAAAAAAGCGGCCATGAAGGTATGGTGCCTTGATTTTAAACTTTAAAAACTTACTCTTTTTTTTTTTTTTTTTTTTTCAAGACTTTACTAGAGACCCAACAAGCACATCCAAACTCAACCATATACTTGTATTTTGCGGGTCTAATGGCTCGCTTAGGATTCGACTTGCCACTTTCTACACAATCGTTCTTATACACAGCTGAATTCAGTCGCGGAGAGTGGGCTCAGATAGCATTGACCAATACATGCCGGTTTGAAATCGGTATTAACCATATGATTACCGGTAACTGGGAAAAAGCAGCAACCACATTCAACTATCTCTACGATCAAAAATACGGGTCTGCAGCATTCTGTAGGTATCTTGAAGGTGCATGTTATGAGATGATGGGTGAGCGAGCAAAAGCCGTTGTTCTTTTTGCGGAGGTTCCTCAACTAGTCACAAAGAAGCTGGGTGGTAGACTTTCAGACGTAGATGCCTACGTTCTTCGAAAAACAGCTCTTTTTCAAAAAAGCGGATATCAGAATATAGATTTTTTTGTACCTGCGCTAGAGGTTTTGTGTCTAAAGAACTTGCTTTTCTATCAGTCCCACGAGTTATTACGTGCAAGCTTGAAACGCATCGACCACGGGTTGACAGCAATTCAAAAGTGTATGGATATAGAATTGGAAGAGCGTATGAAAGAAATTCTTGTGGAAAGCGATTTCCCAGATTACTACAATGAACTTGCTTCGCTTTACGTGGTCAAAGGTACTATTTTGAATATATTGGGTTTACCGGAAGAGGCTTCTCTAGACCTCAATTGGATATTGGACCATGAAGACTATATATTGGATGACACTTGGGCTATACCGTTTGGCTTATGGGAGATTGGTGTATCGTGTTGGAAAATGGGTATTAAAGAAAAAAGTCAACAGGCCTGGAAGCGGGCGGTGGATTACAGTCAGTACAATTTTGAGCTTCGTCTCGCGGTTCGCTTAACACTAGCTTTAACTCAAACAGATTGAAAAGAGTTGATCTCTCTATCTCTCTCTTTTTTTAATATGTATAAGTTTATTTTATCGTCAATAAAAAAAGCTAAAAGTTTGCATCTGCTTCTTGGCCAGCACGTAAGGCTCTTTCTTCAAGGTATATTCCTCTATCAGTCCATTTCTTTGGATTGGCGTTCAATACCTTAACCATCTTCTCCTTTGCCTTTCTTTCTTTGTCCTCTTGTTGTGCTCTAATCTTGTAGAATTCTGAAGTGGCCTGGGCATAGGCTTTTCTTTCTGGCAATCTTTCGTGAGTCATTAGATGAAGTTGATATTTGATGACACTACAATGGGCTTTTAGTACATTCGTTCACAAGTTTCCATTGTGTACTTACGCCTCTCCATCAACTTCAGAGAGATGCATACCATCTAAGAGAAGTTTGCTAAAGTCGGTACGGTTTGTTCCCAAATCATTTTCCACTAAAGTCTTAGGTCTTGCTAATTCAAAAGGGTGTTCTTTGTAAAACTTTCTTCTTAATTTGTCTTCAGGGTAGACGATGGCGCGCGGTCTAGGTGGAGGTGTGCGCAAATGTTTTTGTGAATAGCGCTGGGTCTTCATAACTCTTTTTGTTTCAAACAATTCCTTTTCAATCTCTGTCTGTCCAGAAACATTGACGTGTGGGTTTTGAGAACGAATAATACTGGGTCCAGGAGGAATGGCCTGAACGGCTGGAAGCCAAACAGGGGCTCTTTTCAATAACTTCCCCTTCAACTGATTTGAAACGTATTTGGCGATCTGAATGGGTGCTGGACGATAAGCCATTGTTGTTTATTCTATAAGGTGTTTGAAAAAAAGGACCCTAGTCGCTTTAAAAAAAAAAGTAGGTTCCTTTTTGTACAACGGTTAATTCCCATCCCGCAGTGGCTTATCTACTTTTTTTTTTTTTTATCGCTGTAGTAAATTGAGTAAAGGCGCTTTCTCAATAAAATAAACGACGCTCGTCAAAACAAAATAAAATGAAAGACAATTATTTTTTGCATAGATCAATCGTTGCACTAGGCTGCTGCTTTGCGGAAAAATATAGAGACGGCAAAAATCGTGGGAGAAAAGCAATTAGAACAAATAAATAGGGTATTACACGGTATATTGTCTGTGTGTAGTCATAGTAAAGAAATGGGCTGTTGCTGGTTACATTTTGATTCCCTTATGCTTGAAAGTCGGTTTTGAACTCAGTAGTCACAACGAACAAAATGCGGGTTTTTATTTCACTTTGTTTTTGTTCTTTGCTCAATACACACCTCTTACAATGACCGAATTAAAAGAACCGTTTAACAGTATAGACAGGAGAATTACGGAAAGTGACCTACTTTTGCACCCTAAGCAATCACCATTACATCACAATAATGGCGTTTCATCAGAGCCCAGTAGCTTAGTAGGCCCCCTTTTATTTTCTAGTTAGATAAAGATATTAATAAAACCGCCACTGGTATAGACATCCTTAGGGAAGTGTATATGCTGCAATAGGTACAAGTAGTATATTGAAAGTTAAGAGATACTTACTTTTTTTAAGTGAATTGAGATATCCACAAACCATTTCTCGATTTCGGTGCCCTGGCTGCGATACTATAAACGACCTCAAACCCCATATTCGAGATCAACTAGGATACCAACCTCTCACTATTAAACTGATAAAAAAATCGATATATGAATGCAAGCAAAAGGAAAAGTCAAAAAGGGGCTGTTTGAGCGACAAAGAGCGTGAAGGAATTTATGAACCTATGGAAAAATTGTTAGAGACAACCTTCAGCAGCTGGGTCTGCTTAAATCATAGCTTCTTAGATGTAAAAAAAAAAATTATCTCAAGAACCTACCTAATAAAACATATCAAATAGGGGAAAGATACGACTTTAGATCATAGCGGTATAGATATGAACGATGTTCGAGATACTTATCGAATTTTATTGAGTTTGGTAAGAAAAGAGTGCTTTAGCCTTTTAACAAACAAACTGTAGCCTGTGAATGTAATCCGTAGCATGATGTCTGCAACCGACCGCTTACTAAAAAGACCGGCTGTTCCATTGCGCAAAATTAGTGATATCAGGTTTCTTCTGATTGTTTTGGAAGTAAAAGATACAAAAAAAAAAGAAAAAAAACAGCATACATATTGATCCCTAACTTCTTCCAGAATCCGTTGCTAGCGCAGCATAATTTTCCTGCAGAAACCAAGTATCATCACAATTTACTAAAGCGGATTTTTGGTATTCTTAGCTGCCTTAATCACGATTGCCATCATGCCTTGATAAATTGGTTAACAAGGTGAGTGCTTTTTGTAGATGTACAAAAATAATGACCACCTTGTAGATACCCTCAAAAAGAATTTACTGCCAAAATTGAGCTGGTACACACATTTTTGAGTCACCGAATTTCCAGGGCGAGAAGAACACAACTGAGTTTACCCAAATCTTATGAAGCGGACTGGAAGATAGCCAGCGCAGCAAGAGTTATGGCACTACTATGTAAATAAGATTATCCTTTACTAATTTCACTGATAGCGTTAAACTCATCTATTCCGCTTAGTCACTGCAAACAACCAGGTCAACAAAGTATCCATATGCAGTTTCTATAATACTATGACTGACTGTATCAATCTGATGGGCGACTTTGAGTCATGGCAGTCGGTTAACGGAAAGTTCACTTTCTGTCAATACCCATTCCTCATCAGTATGGGATCGAAGATGAAAATTGTGGAGATAGATGCAAAACAACAAATGGAAACCAAGTGGCGGGAAGCATTTTTCAACATGTTGTTTTATCAAAAAATCTCAGCCCCATACCTTATTCTAAGGGTCTCTAGAGAAAACCTGATTGAGGATTCTTTGAGACAAGTAAATTGCATCCTACTTTATATAGTGATTCATACTCTTTATTGTAGTTAGCACAAAACGAACTTGACTTAAAAAAGTCACTTCGTATAGAATTTATTGGTGAAGAGGGTGTAGACGCGGGAGGTTTGAGGAAAGAGTGGTTTCTTTTGTTGGTTCGCTCGCTATTTGATCCACAATATGGCATGTTTACATATGATGAAGATTCAAATCTATGTTGGTTTAATCCCGCTAGTTTTGAAAATGAGGATCAATTTTTTCTTGTGGGCGTTGTGCTTGGGCTAGCCATTTATAACTCTACCATTCTTGACGTCCATTTACCTACAGCTTGCTACAAAAAACTGCTTAATGTTCCAGTTGTACTCGACGACTTAAAGTCGTTCCGTCCAGCTTTGAAAAGAGGATTTACCCAACTACTGGAATTTGAAGGCGATGTAGAAGGTGTTTTTTGTCGGTCCTTTGTTGCTGAAATCGATAGGTTTGGAGAGCGAGTTTGTATACCACTGATACCCAATGGCGAAAATGTTGTAGTTACAGAAGAAAACAGAGAACAATTTGTATCTCTTTACGCCGAATTCCTTTTAAATACCAGTGTGGAAAGACAGTTTGGAGCATTTAAGCGCGGATTTTACCACGTCTGCGGTGGAAACGCTTTATCAGTAATTTTTTTTTTTTTTTTTTTTTTTGGTAAAGAAAAGAAACTAATTAACAAATGAACAAAGCTTTTTCTGCCAGAAGAGATTGAACTTCTTGTTAGAGGAAGCGATGAGCCATTGGAAATAAGCGATTTGAAAAGCCAAACCGAATATGTTGGGTTTGATGAAAACGAGGAGACCATAGTGTAAGAAGACTCTGTTATAACGAAATTGGCTTACATTATCATTTTTCTAGCAACTTTTGGAGCATTATGAAGGCAATGGACCCTCAAATGCAGAGGCGACTGCTGATGTTTGTCACTGGTAGTGACCGTATACCAGCTACTGGAGCAACACAAATGCATCTTAAAATTACTTGTGGAAATAATGGCGATAGTGACAGGTAAAAGAGACCAATTAAGTCGGCGATATAACAATCAACTGTAATCTATTAGATTACCGTCCGCACATACATGCTTCAATCAGCTTGTATTGTATAAATACCATACCAAGGATAAATTGAAGAAAATGCTGTACACAGCGATACTAGAGAGTCAAGGATTTTATGTGAAATAAATTGATCTTTGTTTTAAAAATCCCATTTTAGCTTTTTTTTTCTTTTTTTTTTTACTATCAAATGAATCTGCCTATCAATTTTATCGATATTTTTTTAGTATGAAAATGTGACCTTATTTTGGAAAGGAAAGTCATTGATGTCATGTAAACCAAACTAACCAGCTAAAGCTCTGAGTTGATCTTAGAGATCAAGCACCCGGGTTGCACAGAGAACAAAAGCTACAGGCATGTCTTGCTCAACACATTGACATGGCCATTTTGATAACCGATTAGACAGGTAGGGTTTACCTATAAATACCGACACAACTTTCATTTCTTTTGCTTTTTTTCTCTGAGTCTTTTTTTTTTTTTTTCAGACTGGCATATACATCTAATGCTTTCACAAGGCTTATCCCATTTCGCTCTCAACGCGTCTTCTGAAGAAGAGCTACAGCAAACGATCAAATTCTACCAAAAGCTTGGCTTTAATGTTGTATCTGACAAAGCTGCAACCGACAAAAGCGTTTGGTTAAAATCTTCCAACACTACTATTCACTTAGCTTTGAAATCAGACACTAAAAAGCAGAATAAAAATGGCAAAGACTGGTCTCTCGAAGAAGCAGCTCTTGCATTCTCTGTGGAAGATATAGAGGTAAAGTTTTTTTTTTTTTTTTGGCAAAAATTTTTTTTATTACTTCATGCTTAAAGACAATATTCCTAGGCTATTAAATCTCAACTCGCTGCTATGAACATTACCACCCAGGATAAAAGCACCGAAAGCTATACTCAGCTCTATGTACTAGACCCTCTTTCTAATGTTGTCATGTTTACGTCGATAAACATGACCGATAATGCTAAGGAGGCAGTAGACACCGCTTCAAATAAGAAACAAAAAATAGCTGTTATCACTTCTGGCGGGGATGCACCTGGTATGAACCCAGTTGTTCGCGCTGTAGTTCGTTATGGTATCACCAAAGGATGCGATATATTTGCTGTTTATGAAGGGTATCAGGGTACGTTTTTTTTTCTTTTTACAATCTATAGCCTGGCTTGCTAAATGTAAAAATAGGTCTTGTAGACGGAGGTGATTTGCTAAGAAAAATGGACTGGAAAAGTGTACATGGCTGGTTATCTGTAGTAAGTATTTTCTTTAGCTCTAGTGAAATTGCAGGATTTTAACTGTTATTAGGGAGGCACAACAATTGGTACCGCTCGCTGTATGCCATTTAAAACACGGGAAGGCCGCCTTCAAGCCGCACAAAACTTGGTCAAAAATGGTATTAATGCTCTTATCGTCTGTGGTGGAGACGGTTCTCTGACTGGCGCAGACCTTTTCCGTTCAGAGTGGAGCGGATTGTTGGCAGAATTAAAGGAATCTAACCGAATTACATCAGAAGAGGCTGAGACTTACAAGCATTTAACAATTGTGGGTTTAGTTGGTTCCATTGACAACGATATGTCATGTACTGATATTACCATCGGAGCTGTTACCTCTTTACATCGCATTTGCGAAGCAGTTGATGCTGTTTCCACCACCGCTTTGTCTCATTCCCGTGCATTTGTTATTGAAGTAATGGGTCGCCACTGCGGTTGGTTAGCTTTGATGGCTGGTATTGCCACAGGTGCTGACTTTGTTTTCATTCCCGAAAGACCTCCTCAGGAAGACGATTGGGAGTCTGCTATGTGCTCTGTTGTAGAACGTCACAGAAGTTTAGGAAAAAGGAAAACAGTTGTGATTGTTGCTGAAGGTGCTATGGATAAAAACTTGAACCCCATCAAAGCTGAGTATCTTAAAGACATTCTTACCGACCGTTTGGGCCTCGACACCCGTGCTACTATCTTAGGTCATACTCAACGAGGCGGTGCACCTGCCTTCTTTGATCGTTACTTGGCCACTACTCAAGCTATTGAGGCTGTTGATGCAGTTCTTGAATCTACGCCAGATATACCTTCTCCCATGATCGGTATGAATAACAATAACATCACGCGCTTTCCTTTGATGAAAGCTGTTGAGCTTACTCGAGAAGTTGCCAAGGCTATTGAAGAAAAAGACTTTGATCACGCTATGTCTCTTCGTGACCCTCAGTTTGTTGAAGAACTAGATGCGTATAGTGCTACCACTATTTTAGACGACAATTCTATTGGACTTCCAAAGCATCAACAGCTGAGAATTGCTATTGTACATATGGGTGCTCCCGCAGGCGGTATGAATGCTGCTACCCGTACTGCTGTTCGCTACTGTTTGAATCGAGGACACACTGCTATTGCAGTTAATAACGGCTTCGCAGGCCTTGCCCGTGGATCTATGAAGGAGTTATGTTGGATGTCTGTCGACGGATGGACTGCTTTAGGCGGTTCTGAGTTAGGAACTAACCGTGCTGTTCCTGGTCAAGATATTGATATGGGTATGGTTACATATCAACTCCAAAAGAACCAAATACAAGGGCTTTTGGTGATTGGCGGTTTCGAAGCTTATGTAGCTATTGATCAATTGCGCAAGGCTCGCGACCAATACCCTAGTCTACGTATCCCTATTACTCTTATTCCAGCTACAATTTCGAACAATGTGCCTGGTACAGACTATTCTCTTGGCTCAGACACTTCTTTGAACTCTATAGTTACCTCTTGCGATGCAATTGTTCAGTCAGCCCAATCTTCTCGTCGCCGTGTATTTGTAGTCGAAGTGATGGGCGGACGCTCAGGCTATTTGGCTGTAGAGGCTGGTCTTGCCGTTGGTGCTCAAACAGTATATATTCCTGAAGAAAAAATCAATTTATCTCGTCTTCAATCTGATGTAAACCACCTCAAGTCGATGTACAAAAACGACGATCCTCATCACCCAGAAGGCCGAATTGTTCTTCGCACTGAAGACGTTTCAAAGACTTATACTACTGATGTAATCTCCAATGTATTAAAGGAGGAGGGTAATGGTGTGTTCGACTCTCGAACAGCCATTCTTGGCCATATTCAACAAGGTACCACACCTTCCTCTTTGGATCGTATTCGTGCCACTCGCATCGCTATGAGAGCTATACAATTTATGGAAAAGCACAGCATTGAACCTTTGAACAAGGCACATAAAGATAATGCCGTTGCTCCAATTGATTTATCAAACGTGAAAGAGTCCGTCTCTGTCGCTGGTATTCATGGAAACTCTATTGTATTTACCCCAGTTGAAGATTTAATGAAAGGAACAGATATGAAGAACCGCAAACCCCACAAAGCTTGGTGGGCCAAACACCGACCCATCATTGATCTTTTGGCTGGCCGTGATTTGTTCACTGCCTCAGACTAATTTAACAAACAATTACAGTTAACTGATAATTGGACAAACTTATTTATAATTAGAAAAATGTGCTTTAGTTTTTAGTCACTATAGCTTTTCCACTACATAACATAAGATTGTAATAAAAAAAATAAAGTGTAGATATGTTTATTTTAATAATATATACAAAAACAGAGCAATACATAACTATCTCTTTTTTACTATTGCATTTAACACCTCCACTACGTAACTCGATATGAGTTTCTTATGGTTTTTATATAGCATCGTACACATTTTATGGATACTAGTATATTAAAAGATCCTCTGTTTCAGACGTTTCAAACAACCTCAGCAGAATTCAAGCCAGGACTAAGAGTAAAACTGGTACTACACCACCATCTTTGTTGATGCTCTCAGACGTCCTATTGTCTCGAGGTTACAATTACTAATTTCTTTTTGTTGACAAAAAGAATGCGCTGACTTGGTAAAAAAAAAAAAAAAAAAAAAAAAACGAAGCTACTAGACATTTGTATCATTTGTCAAGTCCTTTTTCTTTCGTATGCTCTTAGCTTTTAATGTTTAAATGTATTTATTGGTATAGTTCTTTTAGAGCACTTAAGCTCCAGGTTATGAAAATAAGACAAGGAGGGTTGTATACCGTAATTGTCTCTATTTGATAGGGAAAAAAAGAGGGCTATGTTATATCTATAGAATCTCGTCTTCTAAATTATGGACACCAAAATCCAAGACGATAAGTTGGGTAGTATTTTCACTTTGACTGCTTAAAGTTATTATACGTTTATATGTGTGTATATACTCTTTTTTTCTTTTTACTTTTTAACTGCAGCAATGCATCTTCTTTCATCAAATGATATACGCCAAACACTAGACACGTCCTGTATGAGATCGTGCAGTAGTTCCCCACTCTTGGTATCCCACATTTTTACTGCACCTTCAGAGCCAGACACTATCTTATGTCGATCGTGCTGGAAAGCTGTTATAGGTCCTCGATGGCCTGCCAATATACAATGACGGTCACCAGTAGAGGGATCCCAGGTCCGCAGTGTATAATCAGCTGCAGCACTTACTAAATAGTTGTCAGCTAGTCCTATTAAACCAACCAAAATAGCGTGTCCTAGAATTCAAAATAAAGTCAGATTACTATTGCTTGGCCAAAAAAAAAAGCTATTGTTTGTTACCTTGAAGCACAAATTTGCACTCGCCATCATCCAGCCCCCAAATTCTCACTGAAGAGTCTAAGCTTCCACTTATACAATGTCTCCTTTTGGGGTCAATAGCTACACAGTATACCTTCATTGAATGCCCTTTCAGGACATGTCTTGATTTCCCTGTAGCTAAGTCCCATACAATTACCATATGATCGTATCCGCCACTCACTAAGGTGTTACCATGGACAGCTATGTCCCGAACAGAGCTTTCGTGTTCCTTGAGAGTGAACTTTATATACTTTCTCGAGATAAAGTCATCTTCGACAGAATCAACTAGCGGCAGAGGTAGATCGTTTAGGTTTGGTAACCTCCATACTCGAATAGTCATATCTCTTGAGCCACTAATAATTAGAGGTTCACTAGGTTGCAGCCGACCGTCAATCATTGTCGGCATTACGATTTTGAGGCAGCGTACAATACTTGTATGTCCCCTTAAAACGAACCGACAAAGACCACGCTTTATATCCCATACACGCACAGTACGATCGATAGATCCAGTAACCAAGGTATTATCTACATATTCTAAGACCCAAACACCCCCTTCATGACCTTCCATAACATTTTTTAACTGACCCGTATTGACGTCGTATAAATGAATTCGATGATCATCTGAGCCGGTAATTACTTTTTCTTCGTCAAATTGTAGGCAGGTAATTAAATCGTCCTCGTGCCCTTCAAGCAACAGCTTGTGATGCTTGTTTAATCGCCAGTTGCGCCGCATAATTGTGTGCCGGCGTACCATATTTTTGTAAGGTGTAAACGATGTATCACTAAGCTCTTTGAGTGTAGGGATAAAGTTGTTTTCAGCGAGCTTGAATTTCCATACTTCATGAGCTTTGTCAATCAAGTCTTTCCATGCGTGGTTAACAGCTGAGGCGTGACAGAGAGATGTGACGTCAATATAAGACAGTATCTTATAAGCAATATCTACGGGTAGAGATAGAAGCAGATCTTTGCGCAAAAAAAGCAATATGTTATCCTTGGTTGCTTTCAATGTATTTCGATGTGACCGTTTAAGCAGTTGAAACAAGGCATATTTTTGCACTGGGCTTGGTAGAGCATCAAATGTTTCACGCATGTCTTCTAGTGGCCAGTCCTGTTCTGTGTCTGAGATAGGTGAGGGGAGTGCAGAGTTTGGGCTGCCGGGTATGATGTCGTCAGCGTAATCTATGGGATCTTGATTGTCGCTGCCTGTTTCTGTTCTTTTATACGATTTTTCGTCTTCCTCTTCCTCTTCCTCCCAAACGGAAGCGGTCCTTTTCCTTGTTGGAACCTAAACAAAGGATGTTATTGAGGGAGGTTATTTAGGAGGCATACTCACATTAGTTTCCTCGAATACACAAGGGTTGCCGTTCATTTCAAAATTAATATGTTTTAGTTGAGGAGGCGTTTCTAAAGAAGCCAATGGATATAATTTGTGAGGTTTTATGTTGCAATGTAATGAGGGAAGTGTGATTGTCGTAATCGAATGCGATGCATTAAGAGCAGTAGGTGTAGGTGTATTGCTGTGATTGTGTGGAAAACTGTTATTTGCATTGTTGTTATTACTTTGATCAGGTGAAGGCAATGGAGAAGAGAGTTGTAGTTCAGCAATAGAAGTTGGAATATCTCTCATTTTAGCAAATAGAATATTAAAAAAACGGGCGGAAGAAAAAAAAAAGAACTGGTTGTATTTAGGCTGTGTTTTAAACGAATTTGCTTTTTCAGTCTCCTATATGTTTAGACACTTATCAGATTTTCGCCTTTCTCTTTTTTTCGGACATGTCTAGCAACAGTAATCACAACACCACAGTGGAAAAACTGATATCTGCGTGTACAGGAGCTTTGATTACCTCACTTATGGTGACTCCTATGGATGTTATCAAAATGAGACTACAAACTCAACAGAATATTTTTCCTTCAAAGCGGCATTGCTGTACATGGAATCCTTGTAACTTAAAAAAAACGACCAAATCTTTCAAAATGCCGGCAGTTGGAGGAAAAAGCTTACAGGTAGCTAATATTCACGAATGTGCTGCTTTACAACAGCCCATGATCCTGAAAGGCACAACAGTAAGCTAAGAACAAAAAAAAACTTTTAAATTAGTCCGTAGTTAATCGTTTATGTCATTTCTGTTACGTAAAAGGACGGTATTTACAAAATACTCAAATATGAAGGAGCCAGAGCTTTATGGAAAGGGCTTTCACCTTCATTGGTCATGTCGGTTCCCGGGAATGTTATTTACTTTGTTGGATATGAACAACTTAAAGACTCAATTCCTTCTGAGTATGCCCCGTTAGTAGCAGGGGCGGCAGCTCGTACAATTGCTGTTGCGATGATATCACCTATAGAATTATTCCGTACTCGGCTTCAAGCAGTAGGCTCACATGACTTCAAACGTAATTATAAGACAAATATGCTTTCAAGAGTCTAATTTGATAAGTAGATGTTTTGCAGGGTGTAAAGGATATGGTTATTAGAGACGGGCCACAAGCACTTTGGAGGGGATTGCCACCTACCTTATGGAGAGATGTACCGTTTTCTGCACTTTATTGGATGGGATACGAAGAGTGCAAAAAACTTCTTCGTTGTTCTTCTAGAATTAGCGAGCTGGAAGCCAGCTTTGTAGCGGGTGCATTATCCGGCATGGTAAGCTCGTTTTTTGTTTTTTGTTTTTTTGACTGTGTTCTATTTTTAACTGTATATAGTTTGCTGCAGCTGTAACAACACCCTTTGACGTAGCTAAAACAAAAAGACAAGTAAACTCAGGTAATTGTTCAAGTTTTTTTTTTTATATTTGTTAGAAATACTAAATATATAGTTATAGAAAGAACTTCTACTAAAACACGAGTTCCGGCCATTCTCAAACAAATTTATCTGCAAGAAGGTGTTTCAGGACTTTTTAGAGGTCTGACGCCAAGGATTGCTAAAGTTGCTCCTTCTTGTGCAATCATGATCAGCTCTTATGAAATGGGCAAGGTTCTGTTTTTGTCGCAGCACAAGTCTTTGTAAATACTAAATTCTCCCTGTAAACTTAAATTAACTGAAAATAATAATAACATCTTTATATACATAATGGGATTCTTTTAAAAAAATAAAAATAAAAGAAAACGTCTACAAATGGAATAAGAAAAACAAAGGATCTGGGCTTTTTCTTTAAAGACATCCTTGTAAAACGTATTCAAGCTCCTTTATCTTTTGCTGGTAAAAGTGTACATCGTTTTGTAATTCCCTTATTTGGTCTACACTTTTGCGTAGTATTGTTCCTTTGTTTAGTTTGCCCTCCTCAATAGAGAACGGTAGAAGCGTTCCCAGCTCCTGTATTCTTTCGTTGATATTATCTCTTCTTCTGCGTTCGACTAGGCAATGTCAAGACAACAATCAGTAACGTAACTGCTTACCTGCGTTGTGAGATTCTCTTCGTCTACGTCTTTTTTCCATCATAGATTTTACTCTGTTACAGAAAAAAAGGATACACTCCAATCAGTTACAAAGTTTCACTCAAAAAAGAAGTTTTAGCTTACTTTGTATGATTTATGTAGTCATCTTCAAAACTATTGTCCACTGTATCGCATTTGTGCGATTGTAACATATCGTTTTGAAAGGAAAAAGTAGGGGATATAGGATGGCTCAATTTATTGCTTCTGCGGTTTGCACTAGGCTGGTAAAATTGTTGATTTAAAGAAGTAAATCTTTTTGGTTGGTGATGCCTATCATATAAACAATTTTCCTGATACAATGGCCGATCGAATTTTCCAGAGGAAGATGAGTAGTCCAAGTCTGATAAACGAGGGAAGCTTTGAGAACCAAGAAGATCGTGCATAGGGGCATCAGCCATATCTTTATATCCAATGGTTGGATCGTTGTGTGAGCTACTACGAAATGCAGTAGGTTCACTCATTACTGCTGAGTAATTCATTTTGAGAGAAAGAAAGAAAAGTTTTGAAAGAACAAAAGGTAAAAATGACGGAATAAACACACGCGCGCGGGCCAAGTCTTTTATAATACAGAGATGTAACCTACTAAACAAGGAACCATTTACATATAGTTACACACTGAGATGGGTATTTATTTGAGCAGTATATCATTTGAGAAAGCACATAAACACTTTTATTGTCTTGTGTATTTGAACACACTCCTATTTAGGGAATTGTTTATCTAAACAGGACACTTGTTGTATCGAAGGCTCTCTCCAAATTTTTAAACTGTACGAAAAAAATCCAAAAAAAAAAAAAGTTCGTATATAGTTGTTTAGTGAGCGCTTTTTTAGTAACAAGTTTTATTTCGAATTGTCTTCGACCCTTTAGCTTCAATTACATTAAAAGTAAAAGCTTGCGGGCGGAGTAGCTTTTTAAGAGCGGCTTTATTTTCCCGAAAGACGGTGCCTTGGAAATTGAAATCGTGTGGTACGAAAATGAATTTGGCTTTTATCCCAAAAACAAAAAAGGCGCACGGACTGGCTTATTGTTCATGCACTAAGCACACTAAAAAAATGCCTTTCAAATATATTTCTCGTGGTTTTGTTTGACTACATACCGTATACTATTTAAGTTTAGACAGCCTGTACGTACGATCAGGCTTATTTTTTTGCTACCGAGATATACATTCTTTTGAAACTGCTTCTTTTTTCTCCAAAAAAAGTGCTGGCCTTAATTAACCAATGCTTACGATATTTGCTTGTATTTTATATAGTTACTCTCGAGTGTCTTATAAATGCTCAAAAACGTCAATAGCAACCCAGCCAAGGACCCAAGATATATACTTAGATAAGCAGTCCACTTTAATTAACTAAGAAAACTCAAATATTGACTTACAAACGCGAAATAAGATGAACTATATTTGGTTATCACATGAAAAGCACTTAACTACCAATTCTATTGACACGCCTCACGTTTCTATGTTTTATACTATTAACAATCCGCAGTGCTAGGAGCATAACAGGAAGGTGTTTTTACATTTCGAACACTTTTGACCTATATTTTTCTTTGCTCAAAGCTATTTGCAAGCATGATCTATCTTGTAAATAAAACTAAAAAAAACCCTCATTTTGGAAAAAGGAACATACCTATAGAGGCCGATAAGTAAACAAACTGAAGCATTAGAAAAAAAAGGTATCAGCTTAAACAGATTAATGAAAGGAAAAATATTAGTCTCTTTAGTGTTTGATTTTTCTCAAAACAGGTTTCTTATCGGTACTTTTCTACATCTAAAAGTGCAAAGTACTTGTTGTGAGCATATCTAGGTATCTTTATTGTTGTATATCTGGATATTTGTCTTATCCGATTTGCTAAATAGATTTTTAAAAGAGTTTTAAAAAGCAAGTATAGTTTTCGATTTTGAAGAAGGCGCTCAAAGTGATCATTCAAAAGCTACTAAACATAGTCCAAACTCAGCCTATGGATCTTTCAAAATGGGACAAACCTCGTCTAACGTTTGTCTAGATGTATCGTGCGACCGTTCTAGTAGAACAAGATTTGATTTGTAACAGACAAAAAAAGCCCCCATGACTTTTGATTTCTCCCGAAGTCTATAATTTTTACAGAAGGATTGGTCTTTGTAAAGCAGTGTCACCTTCTTTTTTTTTTTTTTTAGTTTCACTTAATGCAATATCAAGAATACTCTTTCATCCACATTTTCTACTCAGGAAAAAAAAGGAGATCAGTTTTGAGTCTAGTTTTGTTTGACTATGGGTTTTTTTTTTTTTTTTTTTGAAATAGCCAAATCGCTCTTTAGAGGGTTTGTAATCGTTTTCTTTTGTTGAATCCATAAACGGGAGGCTTCACATCAAAAAAAAAAAAAAAAAACCCCCAAACAGAATGGTCCACAGGTCATATGTACGAAATAGGAGCATATGAGATTTTATGTGCGTAAGCTTTTGTGTATGTGTATGTTGTACAGGTCACAGCCTAAAAAGTATTGTTCGAAAGCCCAAGAATCGTATTTTCATGTTACATCCTCCACAAAATTCTGGATTTTTAGTAAAATTGAGTAAATCCCGTATACGCTATTTATGCCTCTCTGCTATAAAGACTTCAAACTATGTTTTTCCAGTGTCCTGCTACCTTGGTACTCGAAAACTTCAGCCATGGCTACTGAATTTAGAGCGAGGCCATAGCTGTAATGTATACTGAACAGTATAACGTATGAACAGAAAAAAAAGTCTAGCTTGCATACATGTGATTTCTGTAAATTAGGTGCTGCTTTTGTTCTATTAACTCCAAACACTATGCCCTAAATGCGCTATATGATAAAGAGGCTGCTTCAAAAGCAATATTGTACTGTTGCCAAATCTATAGTTGAACATTTATTTTTGTATACAGCGCTCAATTTTTATGGCACCAAACCTATCACAAAGCGGCTTGGTAGGCAAAAAAAAACAGATTTTTCTAGTTCGGATGTTGTTGAGCTGGTCTACACAGCGACATGAGCTGAGTTTATGAAGCTCAAAGACAAAATATGTATTTGCTGATGTACTATATTTATCTATTATTTTCTCTAAAACAAATATGGGTCTGCTAACAATCCTGAAAAAGAACCGTCAAAATGAAAAAGAAATGCGAATTTTGATGCTGTAAGTGAAACTCAATTTAACATCACACTCAATTACAAAGAGGACTAGACAATGCCGGAAAAACGACCATACTTAAAAAGATCAATGGTGAACCCATTGATACGATCTCACCAACTCTTGGATTTAACATCAAAACGCTAGAACATGAGAAGTAAAGGAAATAATCTACATTTAATTTCATTGGAATCTTTGTTTTTAAAAATCAAGAATATAAAAAAGTTATAAACTAAACATATGGGATGTTGGTGGACAAAAGTCCATACGATCTTACTGGAGAAATTATTTTGAACAAACAGATGCACTTGTCTGGGTAGTAGATTCAGCAGATCGACTTCGACTAAACGACTGTAAAAAAGAGTTACAGCAGCTACTGCAGGAGGAAAGATTGGCCGGCGCCACTTTGTTAGTGTTTGCAAACAAACAAGACATTACGGGTGCTCTTAGTGAAAAGGAGATCAAAGATGTATGTGAGAGATGCTATACAATACATAAAAACTGATTTTTAATGTTAGGTTCTTGAACTAGAAGATATCAAAAGTCATCACTGGGCTATACTCGCATGCAGTGCAGTAACTGGATGTAACCTACTGAAAGGCATGGATTGGGTAGTAAATGATGTGGCATCAAGGATTTATATGCTTGACTAAATAAAGAAGAGATATGTCGCATCAGGTTTGATTTTTTGTATCTATTGAATCTGCATTATACAAGCTTTTTGCAATTAAAAAAAGTTAGTAGTTTTGTTTAATATCAATTGCTTTATTCGAGGCTCTGAACTACAGAATTACGAGTCGTTACTATTTTTTTTCCTTTTTGAAAAACTACGAAGGTAATTTTTCATATGTTTGAATTGAGGCCTTGTTCACTTTGAAGTAAATACATTTGATTTATTGGGCTCAATTGTTTTACAGTAGCAGTATATTTTGCCATATATCAGCGATATATCGATATTGACATCTTTATTGGAAGTGACAGTGAAAAGTGGCTTGATAAAGCTGCCAATTGGTATTACTTTTGTTTAGGGATCAACAAACTGATATGGAACTTTCCATTGCTTTGACAAATATGCTGCTAATGTGAGTAGACTTACTCATTAGATAGACTCAAAATAGATACCAGTATGAAATATGCTTCTCTCATCAACTGAGCGTACTTCAATACCATTTCTGTACCTATGCATTTCAAAGCCTTTCTGTCAATTCATCTTGGTGCAAATGAACTCAGATCAAGAATCTAAAGTTTATGCCAAATTTGCTGTGTGAAACATTTTGCAGAGAAAATGCGATTTTATAGAACATGTAATATGTGCTTTTTCTAAAGGACAAATTCTTGAAATTTTAGGAGTGCCAAAGTAGCGTAAAAACTCAAAAACTAAAAACAAAGTATAGGCTCTGAAAGAAAATGGAGTCTTTGAAAAGCTTTATAGTATACGCCTCATATAGTATTACACGCTTCATTTTTTTTAAAAGTTTCATCGTTTTCTCGTGTCTTTATTAACCACAGTGTATAGCGCTGAGCAACTATAAAACAAAGAATTCCAGCACAAAGTAGTGTTGTTTCAAATCTTTAAATTATAGTTGGTTTTTTCATTTGATGCTTCGTTGCGAGGGTTTTCGCATGTTGTCCTTCATGGGGTTGGGTTTGACAAGTCTCCTTCTTGGGTGTTGACAAGTACGCCTCTTGCAAGTTACGAATCTTGTTTCTTCTAGTATTATTTGCAAACCGGTTGAGCAGACCGGGACAGAAGGAGCCTCTCGTCTAAAAGACGGGAAGACCTAGCATAGGCCAATGAATAAGGAAAAAAAAAGGGAAAGTTAGAAAAAATGGCTCCTTTTTATACTTTTTTTGTTTATCTAAACCGTCACACCTTTATCTCCTTTTTGCATTAATTTTCAAAAAAGCCGTCACCGTAGAGTTACAAATGACGCAAGCTGTAGAGCCATAATGTGAAAGCTACCAAGCGTTGAAAGAGGTTGCTTTTTTTTTTTTGTTTGTTTGGACTTGGCTCCTTGAAACCTTTTGATGGACTCTTGATTTTTAATATACAGACAAATTCTAGCGGATCCTAATCTGTGTTTTATTACTACTATGCCTTGTCGCTATGCTTTTATTAAGTATCGATACAAACTGCAAAATAACTAAAAACTAAGATAAAATTACACATAAGCTATATTATACATATAGTATGTAAATTGCTAAAGAGCTTACAGCGTGCTTTTTTTAATGAATGCTTTTTAAAGAATTTTTTTCTCAAATCACACCTTCACTACCAAAGGAACAGATGAAAAAGGATAATCCAAAACAAAAAAGAATACATATAAAGTTATACATAAAAGGTATCAATAAGCTTTGGTAATGTCGTTTCTTAGTATTTCAACAGGTAATTAATATCGCTATAAGAAAAAAAAAGATCTTACTGTATACGAGTATGTTTTAATTATATTCTATTGGTTCGATAGTTGAAGCCAGGTACATGTTTCTGACAGATGGCCGTCCCAATGGATTTTCGTTATGCAAAACGGCTTTCGTTCACCGCTACTTTCCGGAGTTCTAACAGAGCCTTGGCTTTACAAGATTAAAAGCTTTCGCTTGTGCTGATGTACCTTTTTGGTTACGAAGTGGGTGCAAGGTCCTAAAAGTTTTCAGGTACGTATTAGGGATTTTGAAATAATGTTTTCAATTAGGGCCTTTGGTAAAATTAGACATATTGCTAACTTTTCTTTTTTTTTGAATTTTTAAATGTATATGTAGTGTAAATGCACTTACTACAGTCTATTACAGTATTATTTTTTATCGTATTGCATATCTCTACACTTTTTTATAGATCTATACTTTTTGCTATCATATAGTTTTTAAGTGCTGTCGATAAGTTTCATAGTACCTTCCTTCAAGAACCTTTCATATATATATATATATATATCAACAAACAAATATATAGTTCGCCTATTGTCCTTGTATATTCTTTGTCTGTAGTTATTATTTTCCAGTTTTTTATAGTTTCTTCTCAATTTACCTATAATATCTTTTATCTTGATTCGATTTGTTATACTCTTTTCTAGGTTGTATTTATTGTTTAATCACATACAACACAGATCACGAAGCATCTTTATCCTTAGCTCAATAAAAACAACAAAATGCTTTTTCATATGGGATATTTTATAGCTCAACTATCCTTTTTTATCACCAAAGAAATAATCCAACACATGCTTTTTTTTTTACAACAAAAGCGCATTGTATACGTCTGATGTGACAAATAAAAGCAAAAAACTGTAATGGAAAGCAACTCCTCCAAAGACAATGATACTAATGGATCTCAATTATGAAAGCCGCTAATCAGATATATAGAGGTGTGGAGAATGAGTTACTACTTTCGATATTCTTTCTTTATGAGAATTGACAACAAATACACTGAATTTGTTTGAGATAGGCTACAACTTTTTTTGGTGATAGGAACATTGATCATAAATAAAGGTACGAGGCAGTCGGTTGTTAGGAAGGAATAAATCCTTTCACTATTGAATCTTAAATGACTGCTTCTCGATATCTTCCAGATTGTCATGAGTTTAATCGAGTTAAAACACTATACAAAGCTATATTTAGCCTTCAGTATTCTCTTGAAATCTATTTAATCAAAAGATTCTAGTCGGTCATAAAGGGTTCAATGGAGCGAAGTACTTCTCAAGAAACACAAGATTTAAAAGCTAGAACTAGTGAAGCGATTAACAGAAAGGCTCTTAATATTGCTCAACACCTGGCTAACTATTTCAAAAGCATTTCAATAAAGAACCTTTCTAATGTATTGAGTGATATAAAAGAAAATTTGGGCAGTTTACCAAAACAAACTTTAATCAATCATTTTTACGCAGGTGACAATAATTGTATAAGCGTTTTTGATTTTTAGCTATTATAAAACATGCAATTCTATTAAGAAACTTTTTTTTTTTCTTTTTTTAAAAAAAAATAGAGTATGAATACAAAAGCATACTAAAGGTTGTGAAATTACAACGATGAGACCAGAAAGCGCGATATACAGGCAGACTTGAAATTACAATTTTGCATATATTTCCTTTGAATTCAAGTAAATCAACGCACGACTTCAGTGGATGTATACTTACAGGCAAATAAAGCAAAGCCTTAGTTCTAGACAGGCTTCTTAAATTGCAGGCATGTATATACTTCTATTTTTACGAAGCTGATTATCATAGGCTATCACTATGATTTACTTCATATTATGTGTCTTGTGCCTTTTTTTTTTCTGTTTGGTTTTTTCCCTTAAAGAAAAAATCCGGCTCTCTCACAAAATAATATACAGTACTGAAGAAAACTTTTAAAAAAAACAAAAACAAACCAGTTCAATAACTACAGCTTGACTCTCTTTTACTAAAGCAAGCATTTCTATACATTTTACTTGAATCCAGTTGTACTACCAAAAAGACAAAAAGAAAATAGACGTGAAAAGACGATTAAGATCGTCTTTGTGATGTCATGTATGACAAACGACGCTCGTTTAGTATACTAAAACTACTTTTAAGCGCGCTATAAAAGAGATTTAATAGTCAAGACGCATCTCTATGGGTAGCTATGAGATTACTCTACAACTTTTAATATATGGCAGGAGCTAAAGGGGAATCAGTGAGCACGCAAAGTGCTTTGTTAGTGTTTTCTTTTGTTTACTTACGGAAGTTGAAAAGGAAGGAGAAAAGCCTTTCATGTGAAGAAAGATATAGGGAAAAAAAGGGCATTTTTTCAATTTCTTTTTTTTTTCTTTAGTACTTACGCTTTTTTTCTGACGGCTATAGGGGGCCCCTCTCTGTTCTTTTGTTTGTGTTCTATCTTTATGGTAGTTCTTCACACCCTTAGATTGTCCTGCAACTCAATATACACGCTTGTGTACGGATAATAAATTGACTACAGCCCTTACTTACCTTCGCAATGTGAAAAACCCGTCCCGTTTATTATCGTCAATCTATAGACAAGGTGCAGTACGGATGGCGTTGAAAACTATACTTTTATTGAGAGGTATAGGGTAGCACTGAAGGCTGAACAAACCAGAGCCCCTATGGCAAGACGACGATTTAGCCTATAATCTGTGCTAGGTTGTTGGGATGTTACTACGATCCTTCTTGGCAGTCAGTCAGTCATACCCGAAGACAGTTGCGGGTAAGCGAGATTAGTCCATTCTGTGGTTTGACTGTGCCTTGGGGTAAACCATCGAGCCGCACACTAAACAAAGTGATAGGGAAGGACTCTTCCTGATTCATCCACATATCGATGATCTTGATGACCCTTGTGGTCAGACAGTTCTGGAAATATGTGAAGAGAGACTCTAGAAGTTTATGGTACCGTTTACTGACTTTGAGGTACTGTTTGCAGCTAGAATGCTCGAATACTTTTTGGAATCAGATGTACTCTCACCTGCTCGTGGTTGATTCTGCATATCATCAAAAGAGCTTAATAGCCCTTTTTTGATAACCAAGAAGGGTACTTTAATTTTTTTTCTTTTTCAGATAGTAATAAACGTGTTTTTAAATGGCTCTTTACAAATATACTTCTCCCCCTTTCTTTGTATCTCTATTTTTTTTTTTTTTTTTTTTTTTTGGTTTGATATTGGAACGTAAACCTACGTGTCAAAAATACGTCCATGTGCGAAAATGGGTTTATCTGTTGAATTGTTGACTGCAAAGATAAAAAAAAAAGCTATCTCTTTCTCATGTTTTTCTTGTTCTTTGTTACCATGTTTAAACACTACCCCTTTGTAAGTAAGTAAAAGGGATTAACATGTTTAAAAAATGAGATAGCATCATTTTAAACAAAGCCCTACATCATTCTTTTTTTTTTTTTTTTTTTTTTTTTTACAATTGAAAGCCATTTCTTCTTTAAGAGAATTGTCATAATAGGCTTAATCAGATTGGCTAAACAAGTAATATAAATTTCTCAAAATGTGCCAGTCTGGTCAGTTTTTATTTTCCTTCAAAGCTTTGTAAAAATGAAACTTTTCTTTAATATTAAGATGATTAAGATTATGTATACAACAGGCAAGAAATGGTTGTTTTTCGACCCAACGAAAGACGCTCTAGCGCAGATCATAAATCTCACTATGGCACTAAAAACGTATCGTTTAAGTCCCCTACTTAGACACCTACAAGTCTATTAAAGAGAAAAAATTTGTAGAAAAATGGCAGTATAAAGTTAAATAAAAGCGTTCTCACTTACTGTAATTTATTATAACGATAAGATAAGAGAAACGTTTACGAAAATAACATTGAAAAATACTGAGGCAAGAGAAAATATAATCCAATTTGAAAAAAAAACTTCATATAGAACCCCATACTAGTCGATGATGGTGGGACGTTTTGAAAAAGAAAAAAAAAGTGCCATATAAGCTTTTAGAAAATAACACTGCCCATATAAGCTCCTTCATATTGGAAAACTAAGAAATGCACTCAAAATCAACTTCTCAAAAATCCTCAGCTTTACACTGAGAATGTTATTGACAGCGTATTCAAACATCTTTTAAGGTACTCTATTTATAAAGTTCAACTTAACCATCGCTTTGAGCGATAACAAAAAACCCTGCCATTGTTTCCTTAGCAATATTAAGTAAGCAGGTTATCCATCTTTCAAAACTAAAGAGAGAGTCGTTGAGGAAAATGTTGTAAAGCAAACAGAATCTGTAAAATTTCCTTATTGATTTATTATAGGATAAACTTTTCGTTTGGTGTTTTTTGAAGCTCGTCTTTTTTTTTTTGAGGTGTTTCTTACATTCAGAAATATATAAACGGTCCGTTTTTAAACAAAAAACAGAGCTGGGTAATAAAGCTCAAAACAGTATTAGAAGGAACAAAGTGATGAAAGACATGGAAAAATACAGTTTATATGGATATCGCATATCAAGAGTAGGTTATAAATATCCAGCATATACTTCTTATAAAGGCTACTCTAGTTTTTTTTACAGCTTTAGAGATATAGTAATAATACCAAATATAACGATATAAAAAAGAAAAAAGTCTGTCTTACTAAGAATAGTAGAGCCCTTTATTGTGTTTTGAAAACGAGTTGGATTGTATAACAGAAGCACTTACTAACCTATTAAAGCTTCATAGTTTTAACGCAAATTATCAATGGATAAAAGCTCAAAACCCAAGCTAAATATCCAATTTAAAAATGGTTACTAAAAAATCCAATATTCAAGACAAAAAAGATTTCCAGTGACTTTTCAAAAACCGCTTCTATCTTTGTGATGACAAGTCAAGAGTTTTGCTACTATACTATTATTATTTTTCATTTGATACTTCGTTGCGAGGGTTTTCGCATGTTGTCCTTCATGGGGTTGGGTTTGACAAGTCTCCTTCTTGGGTGTTGACAAGTACGCCTCTTGCAAGTTACGAATCTTGTTTCTTCTAGTATTATTTGCAAACCGGTTGAGCAGACCGGGACAGAAGGAGCCTCTCGTCTAAAAGACGGGAAGACCTAGCATAGGCCAATGAATAAGAAAAAAAAAAAAGGGAAAGTTAGAAAAAATGGCTCCTTTTTATACTTTTTTTGTTTATCTAAACCGTCACACCTTTATCTCCTTTTTGCATTAATTTTCAAAAAAGCGTCACTACAAAGTCGTCACAAGATAAAAAATGACATAGTCATGGAGGAGCAACGCAAAAACAAATGAAGACCTGGACAAAAAGCCGGTTTTTCTTTGCTTTGCTGCTTTTAATCCTTTCTACAAACCATCAACTTTTGATACAGTTAATTTTTAGCGGATCCCAATCTGTGTCTAGCAATAACTCGTCTTTGCCAGCAATAGTAATCTATTGTCATCTCTTATTGGTTCATTCTTTTGAAGCCAGGTATGCGCCGGTGCAAAAATCTATCTGAGCCAAGATAGATTGAGTTTGAAGTCAGCGGACAAGATAATGAACAGGTACAGGGCTTTAGTCTAAATTGGCACATTTTAGAAATTAGGAAGGTTTTTTCTTGATACAAAATCAATTTCTATTTTGAATAAAGTACTTTAGAAAAGATAACATCAAAGTTATAACATTTGCCCTAAGCTTAGTTCTTTATTAGCTCACCTATCCTGGAATGTTTTAGCATGTTTAACTCAACCTTTGCAGTCTTTAACAATAACTGGTCTATAATCTGAAGGAAGGCGAGATGTCAAAGTGTCAGCTTCATCAAGTGGGTTTCTCTTGATATTACTCTTTATTTTGACCAGCATTCTTTGATTGGGTTCAAATAAGGAGAGTAAGGAAGCATAAACCTTTGTTTATGCCTTTTCTTATTATTAGCGTCAACAACTAATACAGAGCGACGAACTTTACAGTTACCCATTACTATGAACAGTTCTTTTTTGTTGTGCTTATCAAGCTTTTTCATCACTTTTTTCGTACATTCGACACTATTTTAAGCCATGATTTCTTTTTAAAGGGCTTTTTCTTTTCAAGACCTTTTCCTTTTCTTTTTTTTTTTTTACTGGAAGGGTTCTTATTTCAGATTTTCTGCGTCGCCCTTTGTTAAAAGCTCATTTTGGAAAAATTATCCGTTCAAAAATATGTGATGTATCCAACAATACTGATGTTAGCACCTTTTTGTTTGTGAATAATGACATTCGCTGACCCTCCTACTTTAGATCAGCCTCGGCCTCTTATCATCTAGGTATTAAACCCAGCTTCATCTACGAACACACAATTCTTTTGAAAATCGACACCTATTCTCTTCTATTTGTTTACCGCCTCATAACGAAGGCGAAGCGTCCTTTCAACATCCCTTTCTTCATTGTATTAAGATACCGTTTTCAAGGAAAAAGTACACTCTATTGCTAAATACTTCCGCAGAGAAGGGACTGTGGTTTTTCTATATTAGAAAATTGCCTAAGAAGGGCGTCTTTGGAGGATCGATGGTTGTCAATGCACTAAATCAAAAAACTGTATGCTGGAGGAAAAGCTTTTGTTTTGTGTCTCTATTTTTTGGCTTTTGGAGCAACCTGGCAATACGCTACCGTCGCTATTGTTGAATTCCTTGAGTATTCTGTAAGCACTTTGTCATGGAATACTATAACGTACTGCCGCTCTAGGTACAGTAGTGCCTTGGTCTTGCCTCATTTTTACGGGTATGTATATTTGCTCGGATCTATACTTCTTGTAATTTTTGCTACCGTTGTTAATAGACACAATTTTCAAGTTTTTCGTTGGTGGGTCGATCTCCATGGTTGAATTTACTTTGGATATTTCACTGGCTGAATCGAAGTCGTTTATTTTTTCGATGTCGCCTATCAACAGGGAAGCATCTTCCGTCTGTTCTCGAGGCTGATCGTCAATAACACAGTAGTCGCTTAGAAGTATATAGCTAATATAGTCCATGTCAATTTCTAAAAAATTTTGTCATTTAATACTAAAAAAAAGAAAGCAGCCTGTTTCAATTAAGACTAAAAATCCTACAATTTAGACAGCCTTTTGTTGCTGCCTTTTTCAACTCGATCTGCCAAGCTTTTTATGAAATTGTTGACAGCATACATCAAAACCTAGTCAGAGCTTTTATTTTCACTTTTAATGTTTGAATTTTTAGATTTCTCCTCCTTTTTTAGAGCTTTATTGTGGTTTGATATTACTGGAAAATGCATGACAAAGCAAAAGCTCGAAAAAGATAAAAATTGCTTCCAAGAGTATGTCCTAAGAAGATATGATTAATTTTTATCACGGTAACTATATTCAGCCTGCAGATTATTCGGTTTGATCTGGTCGCAAAAAGTTTTTGATGCACATTTTAAAATACCATAGCTGTAAGAGTATCAAAATAAGAAAGCCAAGGCGCACTAAGTTATTTGCTATACCTTTCTTTTTTGGCTTTGGGGAAAGGGCAAAAAAAAAAAAAATCGAAACTCTGTCAGACCATAAAAAGAACCTTTGGTTGTCGTTTCAGATTTTCAAAGCGTACACAACTATAGTTTTAGTTACTACATGCTATACTTAGACACTTGAGTCATGTACATTCAAAAAGCGTGTTATTTCTTTAGTGTGTACTTTTTGCCAAAGAAGACAGACCTCCCCTCTTTTTTTTTTTTTTTTTTTTTTTTTTTTTGCTTGCGCCGTTGTTGGTTACTGGAAGACACAAATTCAATATACTGTCCAACAGCAACAACAAATACATTTATTACATGTTCAATTTCTTTATCTTTAAAATGGTTTTCGTGTGCAAAAAGGACATCTATCTAATTGGAAAAGCTTGGTTTCTGCAAATAGTAAAGCAAAGAGGAAAAAATTCCAGTGTTTGTTGAAACCGACTATATCTATAATAAATGCTAAGGTACATCTGGTTTTGGAACATTATAAAAACAATCAAAGCTACAGTATGATAATTGAGTTTAGAAAAAAGGGGGTAGGTTTTGACTAAATTTAAATAGTAAGTGTTTAAAAGCAGTAGCGTGCCTGTAGCTAAACTTATCTCTTTACAAAAGATAGGCTAGCAAAATAATATAGACTTTTCACTACTATATTTACAGAATTTGGTTTTGTCTAAGCTTAGGTTTTGTTCTTTTTTATTATGCTCCTTTTCATCTTTTGCGCTAAACTGAAAAGAAGTCGAAACATAATAAATGTGCATTTACATTCTTCGAAGGGCATTCTAGATCTTTATTACAAGGTGCTCGTTTAGAGTTTTTTTTTTTTTAAAAAAAAAAAAGAAGGGCCACTATACAGCACGTTTTTCTACTTTTTATGGCTTTATGTCATATTTTTAAACAATATTACGAATAGCGTGTAATTTTTAAAATCCATTTTTAGTACCTCGATGTTTTGTAAGGCAGCCTAAACAAAAACAAAAACAAAAAAAAAAACAAAAAAAAAGCGCCTATAGACATTTATACGTATATATATATACATACATATATAAAAGAAATACTGATACCACAGTATTTACGAAAAGCCTGGCTGACAACTCAAGACATTGTTTAGAAGGTCTTTTTCGTGTACGACTTCACTTTATGAGGAGCATATACTATGAAGGTGGATTCGAAAAACAATAGACATTTAAACGTTTTACAACTCTCAAAAGAAGCATGAAGTAGTTGATAGTTACGAAGAGACTGTTGGTGAAAGCACGAGACAACTATGCTCTGGTATAGGCATCATCTTGGGGCACACAACATTAAGCGGAGTATTAAGCGTGTTTCAGTGTAACAAACGGAAAAACAGAGAGTGAAATGCTACTTTTTTTATTATTATTTTATGCTCGAGTGTTTTCTAAAGGTCTTCAAATTGACGAGTCAGGTCTTCCAACTCGTTCTTGGCGTTGTTTGTCTTTTCCAACAATTGTTCATAAAGTTGTTCCTTTTCAGATAACTCTTGTTCGAGGTTTTGGACCTTGCGCTCAGCCTCTTCAGCGTGTGAGTCAGCGCTGTGAGAGCTACATACAAATATTAGGGCATATGATTCTATCACAGTATATATTAGTTTTTACTTTGAAGAGTGGTTTTGCAAATCTCTTTCTACATCATCCAACTTCTTCTCAAGCTGCTTTGTGCGGTTTCTGAGAGAGATGATTTCATGGTCTTTGGAAGTATGCTCTTGATCAAGCTGCTTGATTCTAGCTTTGTATTCTTCAGATCGGCTGTTAGCGTCATCGATTTCAGAACGAATAGAGGAGAGTTTCTATTGGTTTGGTTTGTACACTGTCCTTTGAAAAGCAAAAGCACCACTTACCTCTTTTAATTTTTCCATTTGTAGTGATGTATAAAAGTTGGTATAATTTAATAGAGAAAAGAAAAGAAAAAGAAAAAAAACAAACGGCTGTGCTTTTTATTCTCTCAGAAAAAAAAAACGTGTGGCGAAGAAATACAGGAGTGGTCGTTGACCGAATTTGGTAAGCGGATAGTGCCACACGTGTGGTATGTAACCTTAAACGCTACATGGTTTATTAAGAGTTTCTAAAGAAACAAGCACACACTCTTTCAACTTCCAACCAGAAGCATTGGGATTGAGTGGTAAAATGAGATGTGTGTCTATAGGTTGATGAAATACCGGGTGTTGATAGTTCTCAAATACTGAGATTGAATCATCGGGGTAGCTTGTCAAATCATGCATCATCACATAATTTGCACGGGTATGGCTATATCGAACATGCACCACGGGCTTTTGAGGTTCTTTAACGTGTCTGTCTACTACAGTAGCTACTTCAGAGTAGGTATCAGCCGATTCGTCGTGTCCATACCGACCAGAGCGATACCAAGACCGAACGAGTGAAATCTTCCAAATATCATCCAGCCACCAACTAGAACTACCATCTTCGTTTATCAAACAAGGCAACTCTTTCGAACTCTGGTTTTTTCTTTTGAACAGCTTGCTTAATTTTACTTTGCTCCATATGGTAATAATAATCAGAGGCAGTACAGCCGTTGCTGCCGTAAGCATGCCTTTGAGATAGAGTAGGCCGACAACGGTGAGTTGAAAGATCAAAAGACCATCTGATGTATATCTAGTCATCCGTCTGTAGTGCCGTGAGCCCTCCGACTCGTACTTTCGAACATAGCAATAGGTATATTGGTGGCGGTAGACAACGGTAGCAAACGTGAAATAAAACAGGGCAACTATCAAAACCAAAGGCTGAATAACAGAATAAGTAACAGCAATCACTAAAACGAGTATATGGGTTGGGTAGTAATAGTAGTATGGAAAAGACCAAGGGGCAGTGTTAGTCAAATGCTGGCGTGGTGTGCGTGAGTGCCACGGTAAGGTTAGTATTAGATGACCAAAAAGCTGGGACCCAATCAAAACAAGTTCCATAGCATGCGTCGAGAGATTGAATAGTACATAGTTTAAAAAAAAATTAGAGCCTTGAGGAAGAGCATAAGCAAGGATTTGAATGATCTTGGCTGGCTCATAGAGAACGTCAAGCATTGTGTTTAGGAAAGTTGTCCCTAACAAGAACACAATTAAAACATTAAATATAGCAAAGTGATAATGTCGGCCCAAAACTGCATCTTCAAGTTCAGAGTAAGAGACAAAGTCCTGTTGTTTAGACAATTCTAATAGAATAGAAGGCAAAAAGCTCATGAAAAGAGTAACTAGTAAAGTAGGCAGAATATTCTGTATAAAGGTTTGGATCAGCAGAGATGATGCAATGAAATTGTTGAGAAAAGGGAAATGTTGTGAAAGCGACTGAATCGAAGTAAGGCCCAATATAAACGTAATTGGAAATAACCAAAATATTGTGAGTGACCTATACCAGAAGAAAAAAAAAAGCTTGTAAGCAAATTACGAAATCAACAAGACAATGGTGCAAATATATATATATATATATATATATATATATATTTTGTTACCAAACAGCAGCGAATACAACCCATCTTCTACAGTTACCCAACATCTTGTCTCTTCTTCCTCTTCTTAGTAAATGTCTCCAAAGTATATCTCTAGGCTCCGGCGCCATTTTGATATTGAACACACCAGGTTTAAGACTTGAAGTCATTTGAGCACAGCTCTGAGCTGACGTAGAAGACCTATTCGTTTCAAGTTTTTAGTTTGAGACTCCTTGAAACAGGAACTTACTTGAAAGTTATAAAGGCAGACGCAGTAATATCGTCTTGATCATCTTTATGTCGTAATTGGCATATCTCGCTATCTAATGACTCGATTTCTGATAGTATGTCGTGTACCTGTGTATACTCTTCATTCTCTTGTAGTTGAATCAGCCATTGATTCCAACCATTCTCTAAAGTTTCTATTTTTTGCGCCATTCCTATTAATACTAGTTCCAGCCTGTCGACTTGACTTTTCCTTTTTCTGAGTAGAATATCAAGGGATCGAATGATTTTGTAAGGCATGAGATCAATGGATTCCACTTGCCCATTTTTTGCAAAATACTCTTTAAGCGCCTCTTTACTTCGAAGGTAAGGAGGGATGTGTGTAGCCAGAATTGTTCTTTTATGCAAGGTCTGAGTTGTTTGTTGCTGTAAGAGATAGGTGTGATGTAAATGATTGACAAAGAGCAGCCAAAGCCAAATAAGAGAAATAAAATAAGAGAAAAATACATGTGTCCACACTACATGACTATGGTTTTGAATATTGGAGATGGACAGCGAGTAAAGTGTGGAGTTGGATCGAAAATGGTCTAAAGGCGGATCCTGTTCAGGAGCTGTACCAGTCCAATGAAGGCTAAGTAGTACCGGGCAGATCACCAAAGAAAGGAGTGTGAGAAAATGAACAGCCATACGTAAAAACCGGATGTGCATAGCTGCATCCAGACCTACTCTTTGAATTAAGTCTTGTTCGTTTACCAAGAGAGCATCTTGTAGCCAGGAAAATAAACGCTTGGTTTGTTTTGGACTTGCATTTCTAAAAAAAAAAAAAAAAAAAGTCAACGCGCTTTTCAGTTGGCTTTTTTCCTTTTCTTTTCTTTTTTTGCCTTATTAACTGTGTCCTGGGAGAAAATAAAGGCTGCATTGAATCCAATCTTTTGTATATCTCAAAGCCTATAAAGCATGCTGCTGAAATAGCACAAGAAATGCCAAATGTAGTTGATAATCCTGAAAAGCTTGGGACATAGTATGCAGTCTTTATGGTTGCCATACCATTTAATTGAAAAAAAAAAAAAAAAGAAAAGAAAAAAAGAAGAGGGAATGAAAGAAAGAGCGAAAATAGGAGCAACGCCTCGAAGAAAAAAAAAAAAAAAAAAAAGGAGTTGAAAAAGCAACTGATTACAGCTTCTTTGAACTACAATGTTTTTTTTTTTTTTTCGTTTTTTTTAATTAAAAGAATGCAAAAATTCTGGCTTAATTTTTTTTTGATAACGAGCGTTTCCTTTTGTCTGCAAAGAGACCGGGCGGTTCAGTAGTCATAGCAACCAAGTTGCCTCGCTGATGAACACAGTTGACAACAGACACATGATGAACATGACAAGCACCAGGCTCGTCCATTGTACAGATATCTATTTGTTTCACCCACTTATCCTTCATTATTGTCCCTAGGGAGTAACGTTTTTTGGGATCCATTTCAAGTATGCTGGTCATGACAGATCTAGACTCTTTGGGCAGCGAATTAAGAAGTCTGAATTTTTGCTGATTATGATTGGTTGCGAAGGATTTGAAGGCTGGATCTGACGGACGAGGCAAACGCCAGGGAAAGCGACGAATGGTCATACAGACAAAGATGATGCCACATGACCAAATATCCGATAGCCTTGGGTCATATGCATGCTGAGTGTATTGTTCAGGCGCTATATAAGGATCCGAACCAAAAACACCTATAGGATTGTCAATAAGATGCGCACGATGTGTGCACTAACCTTTTGTCATTGTTACATTTGTTTCAAATGGGTATTTGAAAACTGCAGAGCAGCCAAAGTCGATTATTTTGAGTATGCCCATGTGATCTAGAACAAGGTTGTCTAGTTTCAGATCTCGGTGAGCTATGCCCATGGAATGAAGGTAAGATAGGCCATTGAGCAACTGTCTCCAACAGCAGGCTATCTCTTCTCTGGACATCATCCCGCTCATCACAATATTAAACATGTCGTTGGGTGCGTATTCCATGATCTCATAAAACTGGTTATCCTGTTGCACCATATCCAAAGTCTGGATGATGTTGACATGGCGTAAAGTAGACCCAATGCAAAATTCGGCAGTGAGCTTCTTCACATAGTCTTTCTCTGTTTCGTTTGAATATCTTTTCCGGAACTGCTTAACGGCGTAAAACGTTTTATCTCTTTGTATTAGCCGAACGGATCCACCTGCTCCTTTACCAATAAAACGGCCTAAAAATATTTATTGTTACAGAGTGAGTCAATATATCTATATAAAAAATAACGCATCGTATTACCCCATTTTCCGTAGCGACTCTCTATGTTTTGCTTAAACTGATTGCCAAACAGATTATCAGTAGATTGATCTTCAGCAATAAACAGTCTTATTAGATCAGACCATGATAGTGATGTGTCTTTGGAGTGGATATGATGATGGAAGTGTGTCTGTTGATAGTTTTGGTTGTAATAAGGCTTTTTAAAAATGAATTGGGAAGGGAGTTGATCTGTAGGAAATAGAGTTGATGGAGGGGTACTTAGTATAGGTGACGGGGGAGGAGATGGTGGCTGTCTTCTCTGATTTCTTTTCACATCGTTTAGCAGCTGTGCTAGTTCTATTGTATCTACAGCAATAGGATCGTCGTTTGTATGCAAATGCCGGTTGGTTGCATTTGTAGGCGTCACTATAGCTGGCGATAGTGCAGGGCTCGGTGGTAAAGATCTTTCTGGTGTAAAGGGTAACATGGTTTAGGATATAGGAAGTCTGAAGAGACAGAAATTGTTATTGTTGGAGAAAAAAAAAAAAAAAAAAACAGAAAAGAAAATAAAGGTATTTATACAAATTTGTCCGCTGATTTAACTCATAGTTTGTAATATAAATAAATATGCGTTTATCGAAAAACTAGTTGTTTTGTTTTATGTTGCCCGCTTGGCTCCTTTTTAATGTTTGATTTTCAAATCATAATTCGGTCATTTCTTTTTTGGGAATTTCACAATAATTTTTTTTTTTTTTTTTTTTTTTTTTTTTGTATTCTGTCAAAATGATCAGCTCATGTTTCAAGAGGGTCTTTTCGACATTCAATCATCGCAATGTCACGGTGGCCATGTCGGGAGGTGTAGATTCAGGTGTTTCAGCTGCCTTACTCCAAAAGCAAGGTTACAACGTAAAGGGGATCTATATGCGAAACTGGGATACCAAAGACGAAAACGGTGTTTGTACAAGCGAAAAAGACTGGCAAGACGTACAAAAGACATGTGCAATACTAGGGATAGAATGCGAACATGTAGATTTCGTGAAAGAGTATTGGAATAACGTTTTTCAAAAAACTATTGAAGATTATGCGCACGGACTAACCCCCAACCCTGACATCGCCTGTAACAGTTTTATTAAGTTTGGCGCTTTATTGGATAAAATACCTCCCGATGTTTGGCTTGCCACAGGGCACTATTGTCAAGCAACTCTAGATGGAAGACTTCTCCGAGGAACAGATAGAAAAAAAGATCAGTCCTATTATCTGTCAACTGTGCCTGAGGAAGCACTACGCCGAACGCTTTTTCCACTGGGCCAGCTGCGATCAAAAGTAGAAACCAAAGATCTGGCACACAGCTTTGGTCTTGGCTTCTTGACAGAAAAGAAAGAAAGTATGGGGATTTGTTTTGTAGGACAAAAGAGACGTTTCGGAAAGTTTTTGCAAGAGTATATTGACCAGCCTCCTGGCCCTGCTGTTGACTTGGATGGCAACCTCATTGGCACACACGAAGGCTTGTATGCTTACACAATCGGACAGGCTTCCCGTATTTCGCATGGCTCTTCAAAATGGGTTGTAGCTCAGAAACTAACTGAAGAAAACACACTAGTTGTTGCTCCAGGAACAAATCATCCTAGTTTGTTTCATTACGAATGCACTGCTCGTGATTGGGTCTGGATCAACCACAAGCCTCCTTCTTCGTTCACAGGCGAAATGATAGTTGATGCTCAAGTTAGATATAGACAATCCCCTGAAAAAGCTATGTTGAGCTTCAAGGACGGCCAGTACCATGTCCGCTTTCTCAACGACCCTGTCCGTGCTATTGTTGCAGGTCAACAAGTAGTCGTTTGGGACAACGATTGGTGTTTAGGTGGTGGTGTAATTGACAAAGTCTGTTAGTACTAGACATTTAGGCCTATTCGCCGAGCGGCATGTTAGACACTTGTTTCTATTATGTTACACTTACCTTTATGTTACCTTTTGTTCAGGCAAATGGGGCTTGCTTTGTTGGACCAGTCAAAACTGCAACTTGTGTACAACAAAGCACTTGACTTCAAGACGAAACAATAAAAAAAGATAATATTTGGATAATCTGTAACATGAAGAGCCCGCGTTTGTAAAAAAAAAAAAAAAAAAAAAAAAATTGCTCCCGTATTACAGAGTTACCATGGTTTTCGTCTTTGCCACATTGGGGTTTGTTTAATAAAGCTTTATTGAAATTAAAGCAAAACTCAAAAAAAAAAAAAAACATTGAATTAACACCATTATTATTCGCTCAACTGTGTCTTTCCTTCTTTTTGGCCCCTTTCTTTTGTGACTACATGTAGATCAAATGTTATTTGTTTTCTCGTACTCAAGACTCAAAAACGTTTGGTACTATCCCACCCCACCCCTTTTCTTTTTACTGCGCGACAAAATACAGTGAAACAAAAGTAGGTGTTGTAGCTATAAATCACAACAAAGAAGTTTCGGAATGCTGTGACTTTATAAAAATTGACAAGTTTATTATTATACAAGTTGAAACAGTTAAAATCAGACTATGCTACACATCTGTAATAAGGAATTCTGCACAAAAAATAAAAAATAAAAGCCAGCCTACTTTTAGTATATCTCCAAACGCTTTAAGTATTAATAACTCAAATGCAAGCTGATCAAATAAACAAGTGACCTTTTTGTGAAATATTTCTTGTTTGTAGACAAATGACAAAATTTAAATATTGTGAGAGTTCTGCAGCTATTTCTGACACTACGCTTTGCTGATCTTCAATGATTGTATTTGGTTTGTATTGCAACGGCAAATGGGGTACTGTATCAAAACAAGGGATCACACAATTTTTACGACTTTATGATTCCGGAAGAAAGGCAAACACATACAGTAGCACAGACCGCCTTCTGCGGAAACAGTTCTCAAAGGCCCTTTCTTTTTGGACGTCAGAATGTACTTACTTTATATTAAAACTAGGGGATATGTTTTTGACATTATAGCAGTGGGTGAATTTTTTTTTCTTTATCTCTTTTTGTAGAGAAGGGATAGAATTACGCCTTAGGTAGCGAAAACAGCTTTGTTTTACATTATTATTTTTATTATTATGATTGCCAATTGATTCGGACGAGCATTACTGTGTGATTTCATCAAAAAAAAAAAAAAAAAAAAAAAAAAAACAATGAGCCTTGAAATGAAGTGGATACGCACTAACTAGAGGAATCAACTAAAGGAGGCTACCATTATCATTTTTTTTGTTGATTTATCAGACGCATGTTACGCATAAATATACCCAAACTGAGATAGTATTACTATCTTCTCTTCCAGAAATAATTCAAAGAGAATGTTGGGGTGGGAACAATACAGGCCCTTTACTTTTATAAAATGTTTTCAATGCTTTGTGCGATACATATCTACTTGAAATTAGAGCACCCACACTAGATATGAAGCTATAGTTGTTCAAAAGAATCTTGCGTTTTAAAAAGTCTACTGTCGTCCCACTTGTATCTTAGTTTGTTATAAAAAACCTGTTCGCTACTTTAACGATCCTTATTCAGCCGTACCGAATCCAGCAAGTGTTCTAAGTTTTTCTGTATAGTATCAAAACAAGCTAGGTTGACTATTTTTGCCCTTGGAGATTGTTGAGCAACTTATTTTTAACATTTTTTTTGAAGTGTTTGCTTGCTTCTTCACTTCTCCAAACGCGCCAAGTTTTTAATAGTTTTTTTTTTTTTTTTTGCTTATTGATACACAAAAAGAATGAGCCCTGAAGGCGCGGAGGTAAAAGAGAATTCATCATTTCCACATCGGTTTTTTTCAAAAAAAAAAAAAAAAAAGCGTAGCTCTTAGAACCATCAACAATTTTTGAATTAACCAAAACCTCCCAAATTCATTGTATGCTGCTATAAAAATACCAAGTTTCACTATTTATGACATATTAGTTACAAGGGCTAGTTGTATTGAACTTGTTTTTAATAGCTTCTATCAGACTAGCGGTCAAAAAGTAATGAGAGTAACATATGAAACTATTCTTTAAAATTTTTTTATTTCCAAAACTTGATTTGTCTAGCAGTTAAAAATTGCTTTAGGATCAAACCGTCTTGATAAGCCGTGTTTCCGATGTCAAATGCACCTTAGCTCAATTAAGAAAAACGTAAAATTCTATTAGATAAAAGAGGATATAGGCTTCTTTAGAGTGTAGTAAAACAGCAATTTGCAATTTTTTTTTTGTTTTTGTTTTTCGAATGCGATACTGTTTTATGTTGGATTTTTTTGCTTACAAACGTTCTCCACAAAGTCTTGAAAAACAAATCAGAGGTTTAGTACGTTTGGCCAAAATTATAGACTCATCCAAATGGTCTGAATGACGAAGATATTATTGGTTTTGAGATGACTAGTAAGAAACACTCGAGTTATAAATAGAACATGTTTTATGTCTCTTGCTAATGAAAAGTGTCTATTCAAGCAGAAGGTTTAGCAAAAGTAAATGCATGTAGATAAGACTTACTTCACAAAAGAAAATACTACAAACCCAGCTACAAGATTCGTTTACCCCATTGTCTATATTGTATATATCTGCGCGATGAAACTTTTAGATCTAGTCCTGTTATTCGAACAAAGTCTAATGACTGATATTTATATGCAGAAGGAAAAAATACAAATGCAATTGTATGTAATCAATTGTTCTATTTGTATGGCAAAATGTGTATAACATTTGACAACTTGAGCTTGCCTTCAGACTTTTATGCAGCTTCGAAAGTTGTTCAATAGCTTACATTCTTGAATAACAAAGATTTCAAGTAATGTATCCATTAACAACTATAGCCTAAACCCGACACTAAGCCATCTAGCTATCCATCTATCTATTTATATATCTATATCTATATATATATTGGTTTCAAGAATACTATGCAATTAAACAATACTTTTATTCTTGGTCCCAAAAAAAAAAAAAAAAACAAATCGAACTCAAATCAAATGAGGCTCGCCATCCACTCCAATACATCTTTTTTTCGTCATATGTGTTTAATCAGTCATTTTTTTTTCTGTTACAAAACTGCAATTGAAAGCAAAAGTCTAGTATCAATACCAAACAAAGTAACTTTATTTCAAGCTGAGCATATATCAGTAAGTACTATCAACGGATAAAAAGAAAAGTGTTCTTGGCATCGATTTACTACATAGACTTAGCTTCTGGTCATCAGACTTAATAGAACTGAAACATACCTGTATAAGTAAGAATCTGGGAAAAAATGAATAATGGCAAATATAGCAAGTGTTTTAAAAACTACTTTCGTTTGGAAAGTAAGTTTTTTCAACTAATGCTTTTTTCGTGGCACTTTAAATAAAACCAATTGATTTTTTGCTCGTTGGGATACGATGTCGCTCTTCTTTCAATAAACAGTTAGTGTTACTATGTCAATACAAATGAATTCATACTGAGTAGACTTAATAAGGACAGCTATCTATATTTTCAATGAGGTAAGCATATATTGACAGTACTCCTACTACTTCAAAATAAGTATTGTTAACTGGTAAAATTGTCAATGATGAAGTGAAGATGTTAGCCAAAAAAAAAAAAATCTTGCTATGCAGGCCTTATGTATTTCATGACTGTTGAAGTGAATGATCCTATTTGGAAAAAGTACTTTACAGCTACTAAAATAGATGAAGCTAAATCGTTTCGTTAAAAAGGCTTACCAAATATTCTGGAAGAGGTAAAAGCATATTTAAATAAATACAACAAGGATTGGAAATTAGGAAAAGAGCTCTATAAATATTTAGACGTCCAAAAACACGATCAGATTACACAATTCAACTGTGAATGGATTCGTAAAGGCATTATGAGAGCTTCAGAAATTTTTTTTCATGAAGATACAGTGGATCCAGATGATTTATCTGAACCCGACCTCCTACATAAACTATGGCCATTCGTGTAGAGAAACTAAGGTGCATCTTGGTGAAATATCAAGTGCTGCGGTTGCACTGAGCAGAAACCAGAACAGATAATTGAAAGAAGGAGAAAAAATACTGAAAAAAGTCATTGGAACCAAAGTTGGTATCCTGTTTAAAACATGTAAAGAGAGGCTTGGCTCTTATGAAGTCGGAAAAGGCAGTATCTTTATAACTGACGATAGTCTTATCAAATCAAACAAAACGATTTTAGGTATACTCTCTATATTAGTAAAAAAAAAAAAATCCAGCCCAGGCGAACAGCCTTTCAATTGTTAAAAAAATATCGCTGTAGTACAGAACATTCAACAGTTGTTTTATAACCGAAGTTTTTGAACTAAATAAATTTTACCAACTTTATTATAATTAATATTAGTTATCCAAATATATAGGAATATTGTTTTATAGGTTAAACATACCAAATATGTTGGTAATCAATATATGTATAATTAAGAGATTAACTTATATATAAGTTTTGTAAAGATGTTTTAAAAGGGGAAGAGTGGGGAAAGTATTGTAATTGTAGTTTTTATACAATGTCAGATCCCGTAGGATACTGACATTAGATGTGAGTTTTAAATAATACAATTGATTAGTTATAGCAGTCTGTGGGTTGGGATTGGATGTGTGTCAAATATCCGTATAATTGACTGCTTACGGATCACAGTGAAGTTTTTCGGAACTTAATTTCCTAGCGCTTTAAACACTTTTGCTATTGACTTCTCGAAGCTGCTTGGAAAGGTAAAGAGACCATGAAAAACACTGTTGAAACTCTCGGCAATAGAAGGAAGATTGCTGAGATCAACGCTATTGTGAAAGACAATCATTTTTGGGGTTGGTGTTCTTAATTATTTGAAGTGACATTTGATTTTGTTAGTGACAAAATTTGCGATTCTTGATGTAACACCTATCTAATTTAAAAAATCTCAAAAACATGTTGAAGTCTATCTTTCTAGCGCTTTTTAAATAGTTAGCATTTTATATTTAAACTTTGTACACTAAACGCTTTGGCCGGCAATGCTTTTCCTTCAGTTGTATTCTTTCTTTTTAAACAAATCCTATAACTGAAAACTATCTCAACCTGAATTAAGACTAAAAACTTATAAGTTTTTATTGGTTAGGACATCCCCCAAGGCGTAAAAAAGCAAGACCCGCCAAGTCAGGGGCGTTTTTTTTTTCTTTTTTGCCTATTTTCAAAAAAAAAATAAAAAAAGCACCTTGCTATGTGTTTTGGATTTTTGCTTGTGTTACAAAATACATTACAGTTTTCTTTCAAATGCCCTTCATGCCATAAACACTATCCAAATGATTTTCTGAACTTCCCATCTTTTTCCAGTTTAAAGAATTGTCATTAGGAAAAAAAAAAAAGAAAGAAAGACAACAGTACAAGAACCAGCCCCTTGAGTATATTGACCGCCTTGTATGTATTTTCTCATTTATTGTTAGTAAGGTGACTGCATAATAGTGCCAGAAAGCGGTTTCAACCACCGTCGTTCCGTTGAGTTCCTTTTTTTATTTATCGTTAATATTGGAATGGCATATACAGTCCGTATAAATGGCACTGTTTTATCTTCTTTGCTGTTCGAGTGTTCAAATGCACTAACCGACCTTGTATGATTTTGTAATTGAATGCGAAAAGCCATTGAGTTAATCACACTCTTGTTTTTTTTTTTTTTTTTTTTGAATGGTACAGGAGGGTTACTTGTTAGGCGCATTGTCTTCCAGAGTTACCATAGCAAATGATGACTATAATGACCAAGCGTTTGAAAAAAGAGAAGACTTCATAAGTAAATAAGCAAGGTGGAAAAAAAAAAAAAAAAAAGTGGCCTTTTTGTGAAACAGTTGTCTAACGCCTGGTGCAGTTATTCATGGTTATGAAATAGTGAAAGATGTACCATACGACATGTTTGGTAACAATATCAAGCAGTCAGATACGTCTGTCTGCGTTGGTTACTTTAAATACAGAAGACAAACAGAAGTGGAGCTATCTGTCCGAGATCAACTCTGGATGAAGTCGTTCTCTCAAACCTTAAAACATGGATGTATGGCTATCCTATCTTCTTCCCTATTAGATGAAGCAACGCATACATACGAATTTGCATTTTGGGATCTAAAAGATCCTTCAAAGAAGCTCCCTTTGGAGATATCTAATATAAGTGGAAGCTCTCTAGAGTATAGACAGTTTATGTCAAACGCATCAAGATTTACCAGGTAAAATTGCAAGAGTTTATATAAACACTTATTTCTCTTATCGTTCTTTTAGTGCCAGTACATTAGTATCTACTACGTTGTCTGATAAGATCATGAACCAATGCGACACTATCTATCAAGAGTCAATAGAACGATTACAGGTAGTAGACAATACTGAGAGATCGCTACAAGTCATCAAGTTATTCATCCTTTGTTTTTTCTTTAGGCGTCTCTTGATAACGTGATTCAAAAAGAAAAAGAGCTTGAGAAGCTCAAGAAAGAAATTAAAGCCATAAGAGAGCCGTCTTTAGAGTTTTAATTCAGCTTGCCTTTTTTTTTTTTTTTTTTCTGTTTGGGTCAAGTAAATATAGAGTATCTATCGTCAGGCCCGAAAAAAAAAAAAAAAACTGGATCTGATCAAAATCTCTAGCTATCTACACAACATGCACATCAAAATAAACTCCTTTCCGGTTTGTTTAGTACAAGACAGAGTCTCTTGTTTATTTACGCAAATGCAAATGGTCTTATCCTTGTTGAGAAAATACCATTAAAAAAAAATGAATATACATTTATAAACTCAAATACACTGATATATATATATATATATATATATATATGTATATGCGTTTAGCCTGATCTGTGTTTTTTTAGTATGTGATCGTTATAGGGTGGAGCTTCTTTCTTTTGGCCGTAACTAGATTAGAGAAAATGATTAGAGCGACTATTGCTGGGATGTGAAAGGGGGGGAGGTTCAACTACCTATAGTTACTCAAAGGCGAAGGTCGGTATTCTTTTGCGTTTGAAGGCCAATGAAAGGCATTAGAAGTGGCAGGTGTGTTTGAAAAGTTGAGCGGACTAGGTAGCTCACTTTGTTTGTAAAATTCTGGATAGAACTTAGAAGGCGATGGAAGGTTTTGTGCAAATTGTGTTGACTAATAAAACGTTTTAGCCTCACATGAAAAAGAGTCTATCTTTCTTTTTTCCTATATTTGTGTTTACTTACTGAGGGTGTTTGTTTTTCAAGGGAGGTGTCTATGGGTTCACTAGATGCTTTGGCTGGTATCTGCACTCGAAGTTGGGGCTTGTTAGGGTTTTGTGTAGCTAGGGTGTATAGTTCGTTTGGGCTGTATCTTTGATGATTGGATGCAAATGGTTCTTGGTAGATGTTTTGGGCAGGCGGAGGAGGTGAGGGGTAAGTGTGCTGAAGGAAAGGGGGCGAGAATTGAGACGAAGGATGGACAGGCGGGTGATGAGCAGGCGTAGTGGGCTGTTTATCAAAAACGTTACCAAAGGCACTTTTTATATTCGTTTTCTTACATATGGCTTAACATGAGGCGGTCCGTTTCTGAGAGTATGGTGCTGATTCGGGTTTGAGTTATTAGCTATGGCTAGAGTATCCACTTCTGTTTTTATGGCGCTGGATATGGTCTTGGTCCCCTGTTCGTATCCAGAAGCACTATCTTCGTCGTCCTCATCTTCACCGTCTCCATCTTTAAACTAACATATGGTCAGTCTATATACAAACACATATAAAAAAGACATACATCTTCATTCATTTTGCTTTCAAACGGCTCATCATACTATATCGCAAGCTTCAGTTGCAAAGTTGTCTTCAATATAAAAGGTACCTCTGTATATCTCATCAGGACCTTGTCAATATCTGTACTTGCATATTGAACAAGTTTGTTGTTTTGGTTGTTGAAAATAATCAAAGCGACTTCACAGTTACAAAGAACACTTAGCTCATAAGCCTTTTTCATCAGCCCCTGTTTCCGTTTAAGAAAGGTCACTTGTCTGTTTCTATCGTCCTTGATGGGCTTGATTCTAATTTTTCTACGTCCCATAATAAAATGTGAGAAAGAAAGGGGGAAAAAAAAAAAAGAAAGAAAAAAAAAAAAAAAGAAAAGGGTTATTATTTTATTTTTAGCAGGTAGAATGTCTATTTTTAGGCACAGCCAAAATATTAGCGTCTGAGCAACCTATTTAATTCAGTCATAATAATACTGCCAGCACTGGCCACATTAAGCGATTCAACAGATGGGTGTAAAGGAACAGATACTTTGATTTCATCTACTAAGCTAGGCTCTACCCCGTGATGTTCATCACTCAAGATCAGCGCTATTTTCTTTGGCACCTCCTCTTTCTTATCCCCAAAGTTCCAAAACCAGAGCCCTGAACCTGGTTTCACATCGTGTCGGCTAAAGGTGCCATAATCCGGCGACCAGACAGAATTGGAATGGCTAGGAAGCATGTCCGCCACCACGGGCGTAATGTCGTGTTCCTTTAAATAGCTCAGCAGGGAATGCTGTCTAATTGTTTCATGTGACCAAGTGAGAGTGAGACCGCGAGAGGCGCGTATTGCTTTATCGTTATATAAATCGCAAGTGGTGAGCGTGGCTAAGCCAGCATCCCAACCCAGACCTTTTGCGGTTCTAACCAACGTTCCAACATTTCCCGGGTCGCCTATGCTATCTAAAACCAACAGATGGTTTTTGGGTGTCACTTGATGATCTTTAATTACAAGCTCTGCGTAGACTTCATGGCGACTGGGTCGAGATGCCGTACCCAGAATTCTTCTTGTTAATTCGACATCAGTCAAAAGATATCTATCTGCAGGTAGTATGTTGGGATCATCAAGAACAACTCTAGCTGGAAAGCATATATCTTTTGGATCTTGAGGATCTTGAGGCGCTGTAACAATAACTGAAGCAAAGTCGGCTCCTTGATCGCGCAATTCATTGAGTGTCTTTAAGCCTTGAACAAGAACAGTTTTCTGTTCATGTCTATATTGTTTTGATTCCCTAAGTTTGATCAAGTGTTTTCCTGTTACCGTCTTGGCATGAGACACTCTTTTGAATAATGAGGGGAAAATATTAGATCGCATGGCGTGAAAAAAAAAAAAAAAAAAAAAAAAAAAAAAAAACTGCGTGAAAAAACTGTCAAATAAAATTTTATTGAGTTTTTTTCTTAGATTCCATTGAGACGGTTAATTTGGTTTTCAAAAATCTCTTTAATATATCTTCTGGGTTCATCGCCTATTTTTATTTCTAGCTCGCAGCGATCCTGGTTGGATTTTAGTAGGTGAAGAAGGGCTTCCTTCCATTCTTTGACTTTTTTTTCCTGAAATTGTTGTGCTATCTCAGTTTCGGATTGAATGTCCACAGCTATTTCGTTCACGTTTTCAGTGCGAATATGAGAGGTTTGCTCATATTTTTTTTTCATTTTAGCAAAATTCTTTTGCAAAAGTCTGTTTCGATCGTCTAGAATCACCTCCAGATTGTTGTTTATGTCTTTCATTTCTTCAAACAGATCGATTTCGTTGTTTAGTACTTTCAAAATGTCTTGCAAATCAATCTGACCCTCTTCTGTTCTTTGGTTGTATTGCTCAAATTGCTTTTTAACTAGTTCCAAACGGTCTTGAAAGATCTCACTCTTTTCTGACACTTTCTGAAGCGATTCTGGATCCTTGATTGTACTAGAGCTTGTCAAAAACGCCTTCTTCAAAGTGCTTGGTACGATTCTTCTTCTGCATATAGGGCAAGATGATTTTGACTTGATAGAGTTCTGAATACTATTCTCAACAAAGTTAAGCCTTACGATTTCTTTGGTTTCTTTAAATAACTTGCCATGGGCGATGAAATACATGACCACAAGAAGTAACAAGACATGCAGACGTTTGTAAAGAAAATTTGCATAAAAAACAGTTGTAGCTTTTTTCAGATATACACATTTCAATTTGCTTACAAGTAAACAGAAAAAAGAAAGAATTCAGTGGAAACTTGTTTTTAAACTACAATTGATGCGATAATAATTGATCAATGATTATTGGTATAAGCTATTTATCGGGTCTTCTCACGACTATGTCTATAGAAATCGTATCAACACCAATAGTGCTAGACTAACAGTAAAAAGAATAGATGAGAGTATAGAATTCTTGTTTAAGCTTGTTTTATTCTATCCGCGCGCTCGGGACTAGCTCTAGTTATTCTTTCTTTTATAGAAATGCTTTTTACATCACATCAGCTGTTTATATGATAGTTCAGAAACTGACATCACAGATAGAACTTCTTCTAACGTACTACGCCCATTCATTAACTATTTGAGTCTGGAAAACTAAAGCCTACGTTCACAAAAACAACACGAATGCTTCAATCATCTCACTCTCTATTCGTTCAGTGTATGTCTCGTTTGAAAGGCAAGCGTACTGCATTTGTATACAGAATACAGACAGTGATGAATCCTATAACTAAAATCAGTGGTTTTTCTCTACTGTTACATTAGGATGTGAATTGAATTTCTACCGAGCTAAACGATCTGCAGATAGATGCATCTATAGCATATACAGTCAGTATTTTGTTTCAATCCCATCGTTAGTTTGATAAACTCTATACTATTTATTATAAAATCAATGAATCGAACCTTCTTTGGCCAATAGAAACATTTTGATATATCAAACAGTCCTCTAGTGTTTGTATTGAAAATGAATCTAAATAGGCTAATGTAAAGGAGTTTTTTTTTTTTAAAGAAACGTTGGCAAGGTCATTCAGACTAGAAAGGTTTTTAAACAGTGACACTAAAACAGAAAGAGCTTAGGAAACAATTGGATTTTTGTCTGTTATGTCTTTTGAAGCAAAAAAAAGAAAAAAAAAAAAAAAAGAGAGAGAGAGAGAGAGAGAGAATGAGCCCCTCGACTAAAGACAACATACAAACTTCATTTCTCAGCCTTGCAACAAAGACAATCCAACTGATTTTCGTTTTGGAGATATACAAGAGTGTGTGTAACCGAGGGAAAAGAAAAAACTATGCGGATCTGGAGATTGAAAGTATAAAAAACCAAAAAAAACCAAAAAAAAAAAAATCAAATAGAGTACTATGTGAGTATGACTTTCTTTGTATGTATGATTTCAGTTACCTTTTTGTACAATCAGTGATGTACAGCTTTTGACAAAATGATGTAGCAAAATGTGTATTTAAATTTTTTTAAAACGGCGGTTTCAATTCTCTTTCTCACCTCACCTGCTTTTTTTTTTTTTTTTTTGTAATATGGTAATTATCAACAAAGAAAAAAAAAAAAAAAAAAATAGCAGTTTTTGATTTAATGCAAGCCTTTGATTACAATTCATAACTAATATACAGCCACCGAAGAGAAAGAGCGCAACTCTTGGAGAAGGAAGTGCACAAGATCCGATCGACTTGGAACAAACACCCATCAAGAAATCAAAAACAGTCGAAAGAGAAAATCAAAAAAGCGTGAAGCAACAAGCCAGCAAAACAGCCAAAGAAGAAAAAGAGCGTCTCAAGAAAGAAAAAGAGCGCATCAAAGAAGAAAAAGAGCGTCTCAAGAAAGAAAAAGAGCGTATCAAAGAAGAAAAAGAACGTCTCAAGAAAGAAAAAGAACGTGCTAAAGCGGAGAAGGCCAAGCGTACCCACTTACCAGACGAAGCACGTATTTATCTAAGCTCTGTAAGGCTACGTTTTATTTTATGGAGTGATAAGCAAAGACTGAGACGATGTTAGGACATGCAAGCAAGAGTACAAAGAGCGTTAGAGCAAAAGATGTTTGTTCTTTCTCGAGAGACGGATGGATCGATTGAAAGATTTGAAGTGGTTGGAAGTATTGGCAATGTAAAAAAAAAAAAAAAAAAAAAAAAAGTCAGAGAAGGCACTAAAGTGTATTTGTTTTTGTTTTTTTTTTCTTTAGAATTACACGGTAACGATTGGTGGACGTATGAAATGTACGTGTGTTGATCATAGCTTGCGTCGTAATTTCTGTAAACATATATTGATGGTATTACTGAGAGTGTACCGATTGCCCTATCAAAGTGCTATGTTTCAGAAACTGTCTACCAAAAAAGAGGACCGACTGAATGCCCGCAGTCTATGTCAACCTGTCGATCCCTCGATCCTAGTACCGGATGAGACAAAAGAAAGAATCCTAAAGATCATGCGCGGTGATACACCCGAGTTCTCAACCCAAACAGAAAGGTAAAGCGGCCTATCCTTCTAATCCCTGTAGACTTATGGGTTTTCACAGACGTCCGTTGGCTACTTCGGATTGTCCGGTGTGTTTTGAACCGTTTGAACAAGCCGAGATAGATACGATTGATTACTGTCAACTTTGCGGAAATAACATTCATCAGGTAAGAAAAAAACCTCCCTTAAATAACAGACCACGCTACTTATTCCCTTGGCTTAGGCTTGTTTTGCCATGTGGGCCTCTACCAAAGGGAACCCACCGACCTGTGTTTATTGTCGATCCGAGTGGGTAACAAAAGAAAGCCTCAAGAAAAAGAAAGTTCAGCTTGATTCGGCTCATAATATCGAATACAACTACCCAAACTTTGCCCAGGAATTAGGCTTAAGTACCAAACGAGACACTTCGACCTATCAAAGTACAGGTTCTTATTCCCGCAGACCTTATTGGGACGACGATGCATAGACTTTGAGTCAATGTCAATAAGCCAGGCTTTTTTTTATTATTATTATTCTTCTTCTTCTTCTTGTTACCAGGAAGCGTCTTTATAATAAACAGTGGGATGTTCTGGAGGAGAGTAGAAAGGGTCGGTCGAACGAGAGTAGTCATGAGAGATACTGGAGAGATACATGAGGGTAGCCAACTGTCGCTGTGTTTTGGTTAGCTGATGTAGGATGTTTGCTTCTCTTTGTTGATATTTCTTTTCAAGTCTTTCGTATTCTCTTATTCCCTTTTCGCGAAGCTCTATCAACTGTTGCTGAAGTGATTCTAACGTGGGTTCACCGGTTGGGTTTCTTTCTTTTGTTTTGGTTAATCACACGAAAATAAATACTAAAAAAAAAAAAAAATATATATATATATAAAGGATCACCCTCTTGATCGATGGTATAATAAGGCGCAGTGATTAACATGGGTTCTTTCAAAAGCTGTTGTTGTTGAAAAAGTTGAAATCTTTGGATTTCTTGTTGTTGTGTTTGTAGATAATGCTCTTTGACCCTATTTCTTTTTTTTATGGAACTTAGAAAAGGTAGACAGCTCACAGGATACATCAATGGTAGAAGAAAAAAAAAAACCAAAAAAAAAAACCAAAAAAGAGCAATGTTTTTCTTGTACGTCTTTTATATACAAATCGATACTATTTTATGTTGCCTTCACCAAGGTTCCCATGACGCTGTTTTGTGTCTATGTTTGTCAGAGGATATTTTTTTTTTTTTTTTTTTTTTTTTTTTTTTTAAAAAAAATTACAAATCCCAACCGATGGGTGGGTTCAAGGTTTCAATGAGGGGAGAACGATAGAGAGCTTTTCGGATAAGACTGTTTTGGTTTCTGTCGGTTTCTAAGCCATGACCTGCGATTGGCACGGGTACAGAAGACTGAAAGAGATAGGCAAGTGAAAGCAAGAGTAACACGAACCAGAAGAAGAAAGAGACAAGAGCTAAATCCAAAAAAAAAAAAAAAAAAAGGGCTCAGTGAGGAGAGTGTAAAAGGGAAGGTTTACGTGTGATTTCGATGGGTTGATTGGCGCTGTCTGTTTGAGGTGAACGATTCCTACGGTTAAAGTCAAACAAGACATGGTTTGCCCAGAGAGAGAGCATGGCAAACGAAACTACGCACTGCAACACCAGCCAAGCTCGGCTGGGAGAAAGGTCGAACCAGAGCTGATGTGCGGTGAATAAAAAGAGAGCAAAGGCAACCATGGTAGAAATAGACCCAGTGACCAGCGCTTGTGTATTCCATTGGCTGAGGTTGAAGAGGACTCCGAGAATACTTTGCCATTGAAGGATGAACAACACGATAAAGGATGGATTCATTCCAAAGAGAGAAAAAGAAAAAGTCAACGCGCAGATTTTATGACCTTTTTTTTTTTTTTTTCAAAAAGTTTCCCCCTCCCCCCTTTGTTGGAAAGAAACTTGACCTCCTTGAGATACAAGTGGCTCTCATCGGTGACACCTATCTTGTACGGATATTAAAAGAAAGAGGAGCTGTGATTATTATTATTATAATTATTATTATTAGTATTATTATTATTATTAGTATTAGTATTATTATTAGTATTATTTTTTTTTTTTCTATTTTCTTTTTTTTTTTTTTTTTTTTTTTTGACCATGACTTTACTTGAACTCATTCACTTTAACGATGTATATCATGTTACTCCTTCAAAAGAAGAACCTGTGGGTGGTGCTTCCCGGTTTACGACAAAGATAAACGAGATTCGTTCAAGGTCTGAACAGACACCCCTTGTTTTGTTTTCGGGTGATGCTTTTAACCCTAGTTTAGAGGGCACAGTGACTCGAGGTTCTCATATGTAAATTAAAAAAAAAAAAAGGGGACAGAGAAAGTAATGGATTGGATGTTATTCTAGGCCAGAGATTCTTAATCAATTGAGTATTTCAGCTGCTTGCTTGGGCAACCATGATTTTGATTTTGGTATGCCTCAGTTGGGTAAGCTTATTGGCCAAACACAGTTCCCTTGGTTACTTTCGAACGTGTTAAATGAGGGGGAACCGGCCGGGTCTTTTATCCATCGTTTTCTGGTGATCGAGCAAGAAGGATTAAGGATTGGTTTGATAGGCTTGGTAGAAAAAGAGTGGATTCTGACCATCCCTTCGTAAGTCATCCAAAGAGTCGCGTGTGATGATTGATGATGGTCTTGTTTAGTTTCCCTCCAGAATTGAGTTATCATGATTTTGTTCAAGTGGCCAAAGATTTATCGAGGGAATTAAGGGACCCGGAAGGCCCTCATCGTGTGGACCTGATCATTGCGCTAACACATATGCGAGTGCCTAATGACTTTCAACTGGCCGAGGCTTGTCAAGAGGAAGTGGATTTGATCCTGGGAGGGTAAGAAATAACAAAAGAAAAACAGCTTGATCCATTGTTTACTGTGTAGACATGATCATTTTTATTACGTTTCACGCTCTATTACCATTGCGGGTCAAACGTGGAGCAGGGATAGAAATTTGATAGATGTTGGCTTTGACCCTGAGCAAGGGATAGAAGAGGGTAAAGATCTGAAGGTGGTCAAGAGTGGTACAGATTTCCGAGAGTTTTCTTATTTGAGATTGGTGGTAGAAAAGGATGCGAGTGGAAAGAGGAGGAGGATTGAGCAGATGACAGGTAAAGTGGCATAGTAGGAAGACCTACTGATGGGTAGTTTAGCCGAGAGAATTGTGGTGGACAGCAAGGTAGCGGTGGATGCAGAGACAGAAAGGCTGGTAGAGAAAGTGACAGCGCTGGTGGCTACCAAGACGAATGTAGCGATTGGCTATACGACCGTGCCACTGGATGGCCGTAGCATGTGTGTAAGAACGGAGGAAAGTAACCTGGGCAATCTAACAGCGGATTTGATGGTGATGTATTATCAGATGCTGCCAGAGCCAGCCGAGATTGGGTTCTGTGTAGGGGGTACGATTCGAAACGACGGGGTGATTGAACCAGGCGAGGTGACGTTTGGCGATATTCTGACAGCGTTCCCTTTCTCGGATCCAGTGGTGGTCATCCAAGTGACAGGTCAACAGCTCTGGGATGCCTTAGAGAACAGCGTGTCTGAATATCCTAAACAAGAAGGGCGTTTCCCTCAGCTGGCGAATATCCGACTCGAATGGAATCCGAACGGGGCGCCTGGGAACCGTGTGCGCAAGGTGTATACCGTACGACAGACTGCAGGCACTCCGCAAGAAACGCGGTCCCTGGCGCCGTTGCCTTACCATGACCGGGAACGTTACGCGCCAGAGAACATGGATCCACTCTGCCTTGAGCGCGAATACAGCGTGGCAACGCGAAGTTACCTTGTTGGCGGCTACGATGGCTACGAGGCCTTCAAGGTGGCCAAGGACAAGATTGTGGTAGACGACGAATCAGGCGTGATGGTGTCCACACTCTACCGTCGGTTCTTTCTCGGTCTAAAGTATATCAACGCCTACCGAGAATACCATGCAGCCCATCGTTCAGATCACGTGCGACGCAAAGTGGCCTCCATCGCCGCCTATTGGAAACAGGTCGCCACCCAATTCAAGCGCCACCACCATCCGGAAGATGGACGCGAGTGCGACTGCGAAACGGACAGTAGCGATGGACACACGTTCTTGAACAGCGCCATTCAAGACAGAGCGCACTATCATACCAGTCGAAAAAGCATCACAGATGCCTTTCTGGATTCTGGTAAAGGACACCCAGAATGCATTGTGGCTGAAGACGAAGAAGAAAAGATGGAAACCCAATACGATCAAAACCAACAAGAGCCATGGGTCAAACGATGGTGTAGTATCTCACCTCAAGTGGAAGGTAGAATCGTCACTGTGGATAGTTAACCGGTATGTCCTCACTCGTTACGTCACACCGTCGCTTCACTCCCACCTATTTCTACCCCCCCCCCTTTTTTTTTGTTTTTTTGTTTGTTTTTCTCTCTCTCTCTTTTTCTAATCAATAAAAACAAAATGGATGACAACTTGAACGCCTTAGCCGAGACATACCAAGGACTGTGTAAAGTGCCTGGAAAAACCGGTGGCGGAGAATACGATGCGCGGGTGGATTCTCCTACCGGAGAAAAATATCAAGTGATGAAGGTAGACAGAAGAAAGAAAAAAAAAAAAAAGAGAGTGTGTGTGTGTGTGTGCTTAGCCTTTTCAGAGCTTGGGAGACCATCTTGGATTACCAGGTATCCCTGCAGCAGACATTTTATCTAAAATGGGTAAGCCAAGTGAAATGACTGCCTTACTGGATCAAGACGCCACGCTTCAGACCATGCCAGGTAAGTTCAAAAAGAGAGAGAGAGAGAGAGAGAGAGAGAGAAAAAGCTCACTTTTTAAAGGTCCGGTTGTCCCAGGCTCAGAAGGGAGTCCACCTGTTCCTTACTACTTTATTTACCATTTGATCCCAAAAAAGCACTATCTCTATTTCAAGGTAAACTACTTTTAATGTAGGTAGAGCTAATGACAGCGTGTTAGATTGACCCCATCAAGGAAACTGTGATTACTTCGGATTGGCGTCATGTTTCTGAATAAATGTATAGAAAGCACTTGAGATTTATTTTTATATTATTTTTTTCGGAGTAAGAGCGGTCACACAAAAGCCAAAGTCTATTCCAGTCTTGAAGTCATCTTGAGGGCTGTTAGAAAATAACACGCATGACTCTCTTTTTATGTACGACAAGCTGTAGAAGAGAAATAAATTTCTCGCCCCTCCCCCTTTTTTATTGATTGCTTTTTTATTTTATTATTTATCTTTTCTTCCAAACATGTCAAGTGAATACGGTACGGTTCGCACCCAAGATGAAGAGACGGCGTTGGTCTCTGAAAACGAAAGATGGGGTCAAAAGTTAAAGCGTGTGCTTCATCTTCACGGACATCGCGTTCTGATTACTTGGCTTATTATCATTGGAGCCACGGCTGTCCTGACGCTTTCCTTCCACTATGCTCTGAAGGGCAAGAAGCCTTTAGAACAAGAACCCTTGTTGGATACTCAGTGTGTTTCTGACCGTAGTTGGTTTCTTGCCCTGATGCTTTCCATCTTCTTGGGCCCCTTTGGTATCGATCGCTTCTATCTTGGTTATATCTTCCTTGGCGTGCTTAAGCTTGTCACAGCCGGTCTGGGTGGCATTTGGTGGACTGTCGATGTCATCCTAATTGCCTTGAACGTAGTGACAGATCATCCTGATGGCTGTCACCTTCGCTAACCCCCCCCCTTTTAAAAAAATAAAAAATAAAACCCTTTGTTTCATCTCTCATTTTTTTTTTTTTTTTTTTGGGGTGTGTGTGTAGATGTGGGGTGTCTCTATCTTTTTTTTTTTTTTTTTTTTTTTTCTCTCTTGTTTTTCTTTTGGCTTAGAAAATGAACTTTATACCAAGAACGACATTTCCTTATGATCGAGTGATTAATTGGTTTCCAGGGCATATGGCTAGAGGACTCAGGTTGATTAACGAACGACTGAATTCGGTAGATCTTGTAGTGGAAGTGAGAGATGCCCGGATTCCTCTTTCTTCTGTCAATCCGAATTTCGAAAAAGTGGTTGGCAAACGACCGAGGATGATTGTGTACAACAAGTCAGATCTAGCCGATCCACGTACGTTGCAACCGCTTCGTCAAGCGTTTGCTCGACATGCACCGACAATGCCTATTTTGTTCACGAGCTGTTTGAAGGATACGAACGTCAAGAGTATACTCAAGTACGCTTCTGAGCTTGCCCAGCCAATACCCCAAGTGACGTTGATGGTGGTGGGCATGCCTAACGTAGGAAAATCGTCCTTGATCAACGCCTTGCGAAGGGTAGGGGTGGGGAAAGGAAAGGCAGCCATCACCGGCGCTCAGCCAGGCGTCACACGCACTGTGATTGGGACCGTCAAAGTACTGGAAACGCCGACAGTCTATCTGATCGACACGCCAGGTGTGATGGTGCCCTATATCGCAGACCCAGTCCGGAGTCTGAAGGTGGCAGTGACAGGCGGTATCCGCGATCATCTATCGGATGAACAAGTCATGGCAGATTACATTCTCTATCGACTGAACCAGAAAAACGATTTCACTTATGTCGATTGGTTCCGACTCGGACAACCCACCAATAACGTCGTCGAGCTCCTGGAGGGCGTCGCGCGTCGTATTGGGGCTATCGTCAGGGGAGGTGAACTCGAACTCACCATGGCTGCCAAATTCTTTCTCCAACAGTACAGAAAAGGGCAACTGGGCTTGCATACCCTCGATGATGTCACCTCAGACGCACTCGACCTTTTCTTTCAACAGCAAACCACCTACGCTGCTAACCCAACCCTCAGTCACCGTCAAGAAAAAAAACGGCTGAAAATCGAACAGAGAAAACTGGCAAGAAAAACACACGCTTGTCAATAACCCTTTTTTTAATCCCCTCTTCAAGCTAATCCACCACATGCACTTTGATCGTGCCTTTAATCCTGGCTCGTATTCGAAGATTCGAAGCTAAATTCAGATGCAGTCGTACTTTGAGCGCTTCACTCTCTGGTGCTGTTGGCCTACGTTTCGTGGTTGGTTCACTCGCTTTCTCCCTTTGGCTTTGAAGAAAAATCAATCCAACAATAATAAAAAAAACAAAAACAAAACTCAAACCTGGTAGAGTCCATGGCTTCTTTCACCAACGATTCAGCGTAGTGATTCTCTTGGTTTTCCATCCATCCATAAGGCATGTCTACCGTTTTGATGGAAACAAGATTGACGTTATAAAAATTTCTATTTGAATTTGAATTTTCTTTGTATCACAATCAAGAGAATTTTTTTTTTTTTTTGTAGACAATAGCACCAACTATGTTTGGATTGGATCAAAAATGCTCAAAGGAATGGTCCAAAAGGGATTCAAACGTAGATCCCCCTTTTTTTGAGGGCACACTTCTTTAGAGAATTTTTTTTTTTTTTTTTTTTGCTTGGGTCCACCGCATGACGTAGATGTCAAGTCATATTGGAAAGGTGTTTGTGTGACTTTGTGGATCGATTGGCTTTTTTTTGTTTTTTTTTTTTTTTGGTTTTTGTTCTTTTTCTTTCATTCTTAAAGGGATGGATGAAACACCTAGGATAGAGATATCACACACCGATCTATCGAATCCACCTAAAAAGTTTATACGACGTCATGTTTTGAATAGATTTGAAACGGTACCTCAAGAAGGATGGCAGCTCATCAAAAAATGGGTAGGAAAACGACAAGTGTCTAGCAACAAGTTTTCTATGGGCAGTATCGAACGTCAGGCAGAGATGAACATCCTCAGTCCGTTCATTCTAGCCATGTTTTTCACCAAAGATGAACAGGGCAAAGATCGAATTCCAGTCTTTCTGGCGGATATTACATGCAAGATCGTTTTGGCTGATGAAGGGGAAGGATACAAACGAAAACTGTTTGGTGGCACGGTACTCAAGATCATCATTCAGTATGGCTCAGGTCCCAAGAGTATCGTATGGCCTGTCTATAGAACCTATTGGGATTTTGTTAAATTACATTACCGTTATCGAGACGCTGCAGGTGCTCGCCTACCGCCTTTCCCCAGTTTACCCAAACATTACTTTATGAAAAACAACCTCCCTTCAAAAAGAATCACCGAAAGCTCCCTGATAGACCCAGAAACCGAACTGGACCTCATCTACCCTTCCACCCAAAGCAGTATCTCCAGTTTGGTCTCTTCTCAAATGATTGAGGTCGTTCAGCCCGATCGTATGGTCTTGGGCACCTTGGAAAACTATCTGAACGAATTGATTCATTCGATCGAACCTTGCGGCTATATCAATCGTCTCTGTCGTTTCCTCGAACTCTCCTCGCTCGGCCTTCATCTGGCTGCTAAAAACCCTGGCGTACATGGAAAGGAGGGTTCTGTTGTCCTCCAGAGCCGAACGGACAAAACACCTAAAAAAAAACGTACCCCTTTTCGAACCTACTGTTTCTCTCTTCAAAAAGTGCGTCATCGTTCCCAATGGTTGATTGTCAGAGAAAGTTATCTGGTGTGTGTGGAAGATCCAAGTGAGGTAGACAGAAAAGGGATTCATCGTGTTGTTTCGCCTAACGCTCGCATACATACATATATATATATATATGTGTATGTTTATTTTTTTTTTTTTTTTTTTTGATAGTTAGAGATCCATGATGTCTTCTTATTCGATCAAGGCTTTACAGTAGACCGTCCCCATCGGTTGGGTGATCAGAAAAAGATCAAAAGTGCCATTGCCAACGCCTCCCATTGGGCCGCTGGAAGAGCCGTGGTTTGCGTAAGGAACAGACAGGGCGTGTATCACTTTCGAACCAAAAATGAAAAACATGCAAGGCAGTTTGAATTATCCATTCAGAATTTAGCCATGAAATCTATCTGGTGTGATCATCAACGTTTTGGAAGTTTCGCGCCTATCTGTCAACACACAGCCGCCACTTGGTTTGTAGACGGTCGTGATTATTTTTGGGATCTCTCGGTGGCTTTAGAAAATGCAAGGGAAACGATCTATATTCATGATTGGTGGCTGGTAATACCTATTTATTTAAAAGTTGTAAACGGACACTGATCACCCCTATAGTCACCGGTAAGTCACACCCTTTGGTTTTTTTTTTTTTTTCCCTCCTTTTATTGACTCTCCCGATATCTTTGATAACCACGACTCTCATTAGGAATTGGTAAGCAATAAAGTAGAGGTCCATACATAGATAACCTGACCGATGTTTAGTATCTTCGAAGACCTCCTACCACCCATAAAGAATGGCGATTGGATCGAGTCTTAAGACGAAAGGCCCAGCAAGGGGTCAAGATCTATATTGTCATGTACAAGGAAGTAGCGATGGCACTGCCACTCTATTCCCACCTGGCCAAACGCCGACTTCAATCGCTCTCCAGCAACATCTTTGTCCAGCGGCATCCATCGCGTGCACTGGATGTGTTTCATAAAGACAGCATCTTTTTCTGGGCCCACCATGAGAAGATCTGTGTGATCGATAACGAGATTGCGTATCTAGGAGGTATTGACAAATGCTTTGGGCGTTACGATACGCCTTCACATACATTGGTAGATGACGATAGCCTTGTCTGGCCAGGCAAAGACTATTCAAATCCTCGTATTATCGATTTCCATACGTTGGATAAACCTTTTGAGGATAGCATGGATCGTTCGAGATTACCACGGATGCCATGGCATGATATCTCCATGCGACTCGTAGGATCTTCGGCTCGACACGTCGCACGTCATTTCGTTCAACGTTGGAACTTTCTTCGTCGAAAGAAACCTTCAGCTCCTAAAAAACCTATCCCAATGCTTCTGCCTGTACCCGATGCAAAACATCGATTGTCCAGAAAAGATCCTCGTTTGCTCCATCCACCTACTTCAACCGCATGTCATGTTCAAATCTTACGAAGCGTTTCTTCTTGGAGTATTGGATTTACCCAGCATGTGGAACATAGCATACTCACGGCTTATATCGATTCCATACGGGAGTCTGAACATTTGATCTATATCGGTACAAACCCCTTTCCCTCTAGTCTCTTTATTTATCTTATTTTTCAGAAAATCAGTTTTTTGTCACCTCCACCAAAAACGGAAACACTGTGATTGAAAACGGTATTGGCCAGGCCATCGTCGATCGTATCATTCGAGCCAAAAGGGAAGGAAAGAAATGGCGAGCAATTGTGATGATACCCCTGGTGCCTGGTTTCCCTGCTAATATTGATGAAACTGAAGCCACAACAGTACGCTTGATTATGCAATGTCAGTATCTATCGATTGGTAGAGGCCCGGACTCTCTGCTGGCGAAACTGCATGCAGCTGGTGTTCTACATACGCATGAATACATTAACTTTTATGGCTTGCGTCATTGGGCAGAACACAACGGTCAGTATGTGACTGAGCAAGTCTATATTCATGCCAAGGTAAAAAGAAAATCGGATGCACTGATTGAACTAAATGGAACAGACCATGATCGTAGACGATCGTAGAGTCATTACCGGGTCGGCTAATATTAACGAACGGTCCCAGTTAGGCACACGCGATTCGGAAATTGCTGCCTGTGTGGACGATACAGAATGGATAGACTCTGTTTTGGATGGAAAGCCCATCAGAGTAGGGAAATATGCACACACGCTGCGGATGAGGCTCATGTGTGAACATGTTGGTTTAGACGTAGATCAAATGGATCGCGACACCTACGCCGGCACGCCATTCTTAGCCAGCGCCTACGCACAACAACCTATCTGGACACATGCCAGTGCTAACTCAAGTCAGGTCCCTCCCTTTGTTCAATCTTTATCCAGTGAGAAACGCAAAGCACTCGAGGCCCATACGTCTGACCTATCCGACCCACTCCAACAAAAAACACACGCAAGTCCAACCCTGACCAAAGAGGGTCCCCTCTCACCCACCAAATCCGTATTTCATAAACGTAGGAGTGCCAAAGAGGATCATCTCGAGTTTTGGACCTCTCTCGCGTGTGATACGAACGCTAATAACGATCCAGGGGAAACCCTTCCTGACTATTACACCTGCCGTCCTGCCTTGCCTCTTTTTTTGGATGGCTTAACCACCGTAGGCAACGTCTACGCCATACTAAAGGACCCTTTGGCTGACGCCTTTTCTATTTTCTGGCATGGCTTGGCCCGCGCCAACACAGACCTCTTCCGGAGAGCTTTCTTGGTCATGCCAGACAATAACGTTCGAAACTGGGATCAATACCATCACTTTATCAAAATGGCCAAACTCTTCCTCGGCCGCACAGACATCAAACACGGTGGCACCAGCGCTGCCGCTGCTGTCGTCTCGCTCTTACCCTCAGATAAACTCTTGGATCTACTGAACCATATTCGAGGCCATCTGGTCATCTGGCCCAACTTTTTTATGGAAGAAGCTGATAAAAATAACGAATTTACCTTTCCTCTCGATAAAATTGCCCCCATCGAAATCTTTAATTAGAACTATCTAACCCAGTCTTTTTGGGATCTTTCTATAGAAAAATAAAATAAAATACCCATGTAAATAAATAAACAGACAGTAAATAATCTATTGGATTCGTTTTGCTTGGGCATTTGGGTTTATTTATTTTTTTTAAAATAAAAAAAAAAAAAAAAAAAAAAGGTTCTTGAGAATGATGATTAATAGTACGATGACTGATGCTATAAAATAAAATAAAATAAAAAAAAAGGGAACAGAGCAAAAGAGAAAGAGAGAGAGAGAGAGAGAGAGAGATGATTTACAAAAAAAAAAAAAAAAAAAAAGGGGGGATGCCAAAATGCATAAAACATAAGATTAAGAATAAAAGTGATTTAAACCGTTACATACTATAACTTGCTTAAGAAAAAAGGTCATAACATAGAAAAAATGATGAATTTACATTGTGGAATCGAGAGGCCAAAAAAAAAAAAAAAAAAAAAAAGAAAAGGGGGGGGGTATCAAAGGCATAGGTTAGAAAAAGGTTTGATGGCATAGGAGATTGAAAGCAGAAGATGCAGCAGGCTCTTGGTAGAAAAAATGGTCAGAGTACTTGAGCGCCATAGGGGAGGAAGTAGAGGAAGACGAGACAGACGAGAGAGACATGGCAGGCGATGGTGCCGATTTAGACCAAGAGGCTCTCTTTTCTATCATCGGGTTGGGTGCAGTAAAAGAGAAATCACTGTTCATGATAGGATAGACGACTGCATTGGGCTTTAGTTCGTCTTGATGCAGGTAGTAAGGCACAGGAAACTGCATAGGAGATAATGGCTGTGCTGGGTACGTCATGTAAGGAAACGTGTGCTCGCCTGGAGGCGCATAAAAACTAGGCTTGTTTGAGAATTCAACCTTGGAGGGTTTGGCTAGGACAGTGCTGGTTTGGCACGGGTCTATACCTGAATAATAACCATGCCATGACACCAGCGCGTTCTGCGGTTGGCTGTTGGAATAGGCATAGCTCAGATCAGACTCGCATGAACTCGAAGATGCCATGGCAACGCTCTCTTCTTTCAATGGGTATACAGGGGATCCCGGGGTAAAGTACACACTCTGTTGGCTGCCGTTCCTTCGCGATATACAGAAAGGACAATGCCGAACAAACCGCGCAATCAGCTCCTTGGGTATCCATGAATATCTTTGACGTACCTAATCGTAGTTACAAAAAGCGTTAGATGACAGCCATCAATACTCTCTTTTTTTTTTTTTCTTTACCAAAGTCGATGTTTTATCTCGACCGCCGTGATGAGCCTCTCTATGAGCACGAACCAAAATACTATAGATTTCTTCTCGTGTGGCTACTGGCTTTCCATCGTGACAGACAACATGCTTTGAGCCTAACTGGAACATCTTCTTCACCCAAAATCTGAACTGAGCTGTGGATAGAGAAGTATTGCGAGGATCTTTTAAGACTTTGAGTACCATCTCATACCGCTCTTGATTAATGAGCGCTTTATCTCTCTTTTTGGACGACAGGTTTTGAAGATAATCCTGCACTATCTCTTCAAAGTCTGACTGCGAAGGATAATGGCCATGGTCGTTCATATGGCCAACAGAATGGCTGGGACTACTGCTGTTGGCTGAATCCATCGTGTGTTCTGCTGCAATGGCTTGGTGTATATCGTAAGGTGCACAATTGCTTTCTTGATTGTTCTTGTATTGATTCATATGTACTGATAAATTATTCTTTTTTTTTTTTTTAGAGTTTGTTACAAAAAGGTACAATAAATTTTTAAGGATTTCTTTTGCTCAAAAGTTAAAGAGTAAAGAACTAGCGATAAAAGAAAGAGAGAGAGAGTGTGTGTGTGTGTGTATGTGTATGAGAAAAGAGAAAGAATAATAGAAAGAAAAAAAAAAAAAGAAGAAAAGAAAGTAAAGCTACCCTGTATTATATAAACAAATTTATGAAATAACTAAAATAAGCAAAAAAAAAAAAAAAAAAAAAAAAAAAAGAGAGATACAAAACAAAATGAATAGAACAAAAATAATAATAATAATAATAATAATAATAAAAATAACAAAAATAAATAAAGATGCTTTTCTTAATTTAGACGAGCTAAAATAACATCAAATTAAAGAAATTGGCTCGATCAAAGGCAAGATGACGATAAACATACAGTTAGAATGCCTGACAGTACAGAGAGAAAAGACATTTGATGTTTATTAAGTTTCAGATTGGCAATAAAAACCCGTAAATCAAAAATAACTATTGATTGAGATGGATCCGCCAAAGCTTCCTTTCCCCTGTCCTCACCCCGTCTTTTTTTTTTTTTTTTTTTTTTTTTTTGGTTTAAAGCACAGGGCAGAGATAATGTAAACACAATAGTGGATAGATCATTTCTTGTACAAGTATCGATGGAATACACTTGGAGAGAGGCGCCTGCACCGTTCTTTTTTTTTTTTATTATTATTATTATTTAAGGTGTAAAAAGGAATAGAAAGAAAGAGAAGAGGAGAGGCTAAAACTCCTTACTATTACAGCCAAAAAAAGCTGCACCAGGAGAGCTACTCACGTCCACTCGATGGATAATTTCAATTCCTGTTTGTGGAACAAAACAAATAAAAAGAGAGACACCTTGAATACATCTGCATAGCTCATGCGCGAAACTCAAAAAGAAGGTACAATCAGAGTCTGTGGTTGAGATCAAATGCATACCTCAGCTTGCCTATTTCACAGCCACTTTTTCTCGCCCAAATAAACCAGGTCTTCTCTGGCGCGCTTTGTTCCAAGCCTTTCTTGTATATGAGTTTGATACACTGGAGAGAGGTAAGCTTTTCAAACCAGTCTTTTCGGTTTATAAATGCAAACCTGGTTCCGATTACAATCAACAGGCAGCTGTTTCTTTCCCGTCTATACATCAATTTTTCGGTATTTTCTTTTTTTTAGATACAAGCAAAAAAAAAAAAAAAAAAAAAAAGCTTTGTATTCAAAAAAGGAAATAATGCTGATTTTCAGTTTGTTTGGCCTTTTTAATATTTACCAACCTGATTCTAAGCCTTTGCGGCAATCTATGTCTGTGGTCTTTTTTTAGGTTTTCCCTTTTTCTTAATAGAAAAATACAAAAAAAGTTTATACAAAAAAAAAATAAGAAAAAGTAAAGATGCAGGGACAGTTTGTCCCCCCATAAGAAAAAAAGAAATGTTTCATGAAAATAAGAGCCTACAGAATGAGTGTCACATGAAACTTATTATAGAAAAGGGGAATACTATAAGGAACAGCCAACATACCTCATTTGTTATCTTATGTACAGAAACGTCACATTTACAACTCTCACCTCTTTTTCTCATGTGAATTGTGACACATGCACATATATGCATACAAACACTGTTTAAAGAACAACTTCTTTTTTTATACCAAAGGCATTTTACTGTGTGAATAATAACAATCCTCAAAATAAAATAAATATTAATAAAGAAAGTAAATAAATAATAAATAAAAATATCCAAAATACCAAAAAAGAAAAGGGCGCGTGTAAACAGTGTTGTCTGCCTGGTTGAGTTATTTTCACAGGAATATCTCACAAGTGTAAAGCAGACCTTTAAGTGTTTCTTTCTAAAGCAAGAATAAGCTGTTTAAATACACACTGTTTCTCTTTTGGTTTTGTTACACCCAAAGTTCATTCCTGCCTCTTTGACAGGAATGTACACACCTGAAACGGATCACTGGGAGTATTGTTGTTGTTATGATTGTTTGTGTATCTTTTTTGTTCTATTTCATCTTTTGGATTACTATCTTAAAAAGAGTCTATACATGCATACCGTGGCTACCATTATTGCTTACTGCTATAAAAAACAATAACAGTAGCATGGACTAAAAAACACTTCAGTAAGCAGATATGGTTTCGGTACTGGGGTTTCGATACCCTCTTCAAAAAAAACCGAAACTGAAACCTAATAATCTCTTTTATACATAATTAGCCTTATCTATCAAGCTTTCAGGTATCTCCTCGAAAAAATAAGGCGTTGGCCATAAAAGGCGTTTTTATTTGTTTAACTGCTGGGTACAGCTATTTGTTTACTACTCTGTAGAGATAGTCCGTGATAAAGGCCTTTTCACAAAAAAAAAAAAAAACAATGGCTTCAATAAGCGGCTCTTTGATTCACTATCGTCTATGTCATATTTAATTTTGATTTGGTATGGAGTCAATCGCACTAGACAGAGAGAGCTACAAAACCCAGTTCTATGATTTTAAAGTCCAGGACTACTAGTGATGCAGGGTCAGTACAACCCAATTCAAGCTCCAGCTTGGAGATTGAATCAATAGAGCAGGGCGGTGTGACCCAACTTATACGTCATTTTTTTTCAAAAGTCCTTTTTTGGGTCAGCCTATCATCTTTTTTATTTTTTATTTTTTTATTATTTTACTTTTTTTTTTTTTTTTTTTTCTATTCAGCACGAGATTGTACACGCTCTCAAGATGATGAAAGGACTCAAAGGCGTCGTAAATAACAACAACAGCACTGTCTTTTCTAAATAATAATAACAATTCTCAACTCAAATAGCTTTCCAGGACCCGTTCTCAACATAAAGAGAACAAAGCTTCTAACAAGCAACATGCCAATTCAAAAAACTCTAAATCGCAATCTCACAACAAATCCCGACAAGTCACAACTGACAACACATCACCTTCTGACACTTCTCCCACAGCCGATCCTAGCTCTGGTAGCAATGTACGTTTTGGAACAGATAAAATAATTGTAGTAACCTTTGTTTTTTTTTTTTTAAAAAAAAAAAAAAAAACTCTCTGACTTCTAGCTCATCCCGCGCCTTGGAAGGTCAGCAGATATAACAAGGCAGATGTTGAACGATACGCCCAAGGATACGATTCCTCCTATGGGCCCTCGTCGACAGCGCTCTTCGATTATAAGACCTATTCGACAAAAAACGGATTTGGAAAAAACACCGGGTTTTAATGGTAATCTTCATCTTGGTTACGCAAAACATGTATATATATATATATATACAAATATATTGATATACCATGTCTTTTTTAGAGGTCTCTCTGTCGGAAAGACAAGAGTTGTTTTTAAAGAAACTGGTTCAATGTCAGCTTTTATTTGATTTTAGTGATCCTTCCTCTGATCTCAAAAATAAGGAAATCAAACGACAGGAGTTACAGGAAATGTTGGAATATGTAGCTACAGTAAGAGGGGCTGTCACAGATGCTATTTATCCTGATGTGGTGCGAATGGTAAGTGAACAGCTATAAAAAGGTTCCTCCATCCATCTCTTTTTATTTATGAAATAATTCTTTACAGTTTAGCGTCAACACATTTCGTACGATTTCACCTCAAGTAGTACTGGGCGAAGGGTACGAGCCTGAAGAGGATGAACCGGCACTGGAAACAGCCTGGCCTCATCTTCAATTAGTGTATGAGGTCTTTCTTCGGTTTATTGAATCCCAAGATTTTAATCCCCAGTTGGCCAGAAAATACATTGATCAAAAATTTGTTCTTCAGGTAAAGCGCGTCAAAAACAAAACTAGGCATGTATTGAAAACAGGTTGTGTAGCTACTCGAGCTGTTTGACAGTGAAGATCCTCGTGAAAGAGATTTTTTGAAAACAATACTTCATCGAATCTATGGCAAATTCTTGAACCTAAGAGCATTCATTCGTAGAGCAATCAATAACCTGTTTTTTCAATTCATTTACGAAACCGAACGCTTTAACGGTATTGCAGAATTACTCGAAATATTGGGAAGGTAAGCAAAAGGGCTTTGTTACATTTTTTAAAAAAAAAAAAAAAAAAAAAGCGAGACTGAGTACCTTTGAATAGTATCATTAATGGATTTGCATTGCCCCTCAAGAAAGAACACAAGACGTTTCTTTTCAAAGTGCTCTTGCCTTTACACAAACCTCCTTCGTTACAGTCATATAGCCCTCAACTCACTTATTGTGTTGTACAATTTATAGAAAAGGACCCAGAACTTGCCGCTGACCTCGTACACGGCCTGTTACAATATTGGCCTAAAGTGAACAGTACAAAGGAGGTGATCTTTTTGACAGAGATTGAAGATATATTGGATGTAATTGAAACGGCAGATTTTGAAACTTTTGTTATTCCATTCTTTCAAAAACTTGCCCAATGCGCCTCCAGTCCACATTTCCAGGTAGTGCGAAACCAACAGAAACAACAACAAAAGCACGCCCTAACATAGATCTGATTTAGGTTGCAGAGCGGGCTCTGTGTTTCTACAATTACGAGGATGTTGTTCATGTATTGAGTGACAATTTAGAAGTTCTCATGCCGATTGTGTTTCCCTCATTATATAAATTTTCAAAAGAACACTGGAATAGAACCATTCATGGACTGGCATATAACGCTCTGCAGTTGTTGATGCGTCTTGATCCGGAAATGTTTGATAAGTATGCTGAGCAATACAAAGAAGACAAGTAAATATCGTAACCTTCTCCAAAATGCTTCATTGATACTGAAACATTTTTTCATTCAAATAGCTTATCAAGAGAACAAAGGATGTGCGACAATATGGACATGTGGAAAACAATGGAAGACAGAGCGAAAAAGGGATTACCTTTGGTTAAATCAAGAGTAATGTATGCGTAAAGAAGAGAGATCATTATATATATATATATACAAAATTAACCTCCAAAGCTTAGAAACCTATAGAAGATACAAAACATGTATCAACATGTTCGGTAACCACCCATTGGAGTAACACAGATTCTTCCAACACAAACGATACCTCAACTGTTAACCAACAGAAAAACAATGAAACCCGTAACGATTCTGATAGCGATTCATGGCACAGTGTTTAAAATACAATCTCTCCTCTTTCTTTTTTTTTTTTTTTTTTTTTTTTTTTTTTTTTTTCGTGTGTGTATGGAACATGAATGCAGCTTATTTATCTCCTTTTTTTTTTTTTTTTTTTTTGTATGTGTATGTCTTTTTTTATATGTATATGTATATATACAATAAATGTTTAAAAAAAAAATTAAGTAATGATCATACTAATAGTAATACAAGGTAAGCGGTACTACACAACAACCAGGCAATGTAGATTAGAGTGATTGTTTTAGGGGACAGGGGCGATTTTTCTTAGTTTGACAAGAAAAGCAGTGTGACCTTTTACATCAAAATTGATAGGTCTGCAAATCCAAGCTTTGGTATCAGCCAGGGTGGCAGCTTCGTCTTCTTTTAGTTTACTTCTAATATGGGTTGATCTGACTTCCCACTCTTTCCAGTCTACCTCCAGACAGTCTTCCAAGACCAAAGGCAGATGATCCAAGAATTGACTTAGGGCAATGACCTGGGTCATGTTGGGCAAGTAACATACAATAAAACGATCGTTTTTGAGGTAAGGCAAGATTTTTGGAATTTGTTCAGTAGGCTCTGGCATATCAAGCGCAATACCATCATAATACTCCCCGGGCTCTTTCAATGTTTCCAACGTGTCACCCACAGAACCCACATGAAAAGAAACCACCGGTTGGTATCGACCTCGAGAAAATTTCTGTACATGTCTTTGAGCTGTCCTTGAATGCTCACTACGAACATCGAACGTATCTACTTTACCCATCGTATCTCCACCTCCAGCTACTGCTCTGGCTAAATGCAAGGTAAGCGATCCATTGCCTGTGCCTGCCTCAAGTACGTTATGTCCAGGTTCAAGATCCAACATTTCCACCTACAAAAAAGAAAGTGAGAAAACTGGCCAAGTTGTCTATAAAGTTCACTAACAATACTACAGGCATCCTTGGGATAAATAGGGGTACATTGTCGAGGTACGTTGACTACATATCTAATTGAAAGAACGTTTGTTTATCCTGGCTGCTTTTCTTTTTGTTCTTCTTTACTCGTTCAAGGTAGGAAAGTGAGCCATATAGACACCCCCATTGACTTTGAATAACGAGCGAGGTGGTTTTCCAATAATACTGTCATGAAGAATAACTCCTTCTTTGGTTCCTCTTTCTCCACCTGGTAACAATGGGCCAGCAAAAAGTTTTTTGTTGGATCGCACTTGTCTCAACATGCAAAAGTCTCCTTCTTGAAATGTAGTAAAGAGTCGGACTTGTTGTAAAGCAAAAGTAGATCTACGATGCAATCGAAACATGATTTATTCAAAGAAAAAAGAAGTACAGAAAAGTAGCAAGTGGCTTTTAAAACCTTTTTCTTTCTCGCCGTCTCTTCTTCCCCCACCCCTCTTTTTTTTTTTTAATATATATTTCGTGAGCGGTATAATAAAAAGGTTTTTTTTTTTTTTTTTTTTTTGGCTTTTATTTTTTTTATTTTTAATTCCAAAGAAAATGAACTTTTTAAATGAACCAATAAATTCGGGAGACGACATTGTCAGAGGAACAAACGACGATGCAACAACAAGTAGATTGTAAATCACAAACCTCTTGTCATATATATAAATATATGTTTTTATATTCTTTACTGAATTGCTTTATACATTTTTTTACCCAAAAAAAAAACAGGTCAGCAGCGGCTCTTCAATATCTGCAGGATCCTTTTGTGCACTGTTTTGTAAAGAAGCCTGTCCGACGTTCACCTATCATCAACCGAGGTGAGGAGATTAAAACGAATGTACAAACGAATTGTGAAAAAGGCCTGGGAATGACTTTTTATATCTTTTTTTTCTAAAAAAAAAAAAAAAAAGGTACTTTCATTCGTAATTATGCCTTGGATCGCCTTGTACAGCAGTTCCTGTCTTTAGGCCCTAAAAAACAGATTGTTTCATTGGGTGCAGGTTTTGATACGCGCTATTTTACTATTAAAGTAAGGCAATTTATATGTATTTCAATTCTAATCACTATGCATATAAAGGCAGGCCTGTTAGATACAGAGACAGCAAAGTTATCTCCACAATTAGCTCGTTACTTTGAAATAGATTTTAGCGAGATTACAACGAAAAAAGCAATGACTATTCACCGACAACGCGATCTATCTGAATTGATAGGAGAGATGAAGATCGAAAGAGGAGGGCTGGATTTAAAAGCAAAAGACTATTGTTTGTTAGGAGGCGACTTGAGAAATTGGTCAGAGGTATCTAATCATCTTTTGTCAGCCGGTTTTGATGTCAAGTAAGCTAAAGCTCTTTGTGAAACCTTCCTTCTTACATCGTGTAGTGTGCCAACGCTTTTTTTATCTGAATGTGTATTTATCTATCTAAGTCCCCATGACTCTCAAAAGATTATACAGTGGATTACAGAAACAACAAGCCATGCCATGTTTGCTCTTTACGAACAAATTAAGCCAAATGATGCTTTTGGAAAGATGATGATCAGGAATCTTAAGAGTAGAAGCATAGATCTAAAAGGCATTTATGAGTTTCCTGACTTAATACATCAACAAAAGCGATTTAAAGATCTTGGATGGAATCATGCAGTCGCTATGGACATCAACACAGTACATGATCAATGCGTAAGTAAAGAAGAGATTGCCAGGTAAAGCTTTGACTATCACATAAAGCCTTATTTTCACACATAAATACATACAATAGGATTGCAAAAATAGAAATGCTAGATGAGCTGGAAGAATGGAGAATGATCTCTGCTCATTATTGTATTGTTTGGGCCTACAAAACAAAAGAGTTTTTGGATCTTTTTTCAAAAGTGAATTTAAAAAATTAAAAAACATCTATTATTTGAAGAGTGTCCGGCTGGCGAATGCTATCAATTACAGAACTGCTTAACAGGGACTAGGCCTATGTATTGTGTCAGAGCTTATATCTTTTTTTTTTTTTTTCAAGTACAAGTGACTTTTAGCAAGTAAATTTTCAAGGACGACTTTTAACAAGCAAATGTTGAGTACGACCAACGTTTGCAAAAAAAAAAAAAAAAAAAAAAGAAGGCCCCTTTTACACGTATTTTGCACGGCTTTTGATAGATAACAGTGACTGAACTAATAATTAACTTCCAAGTCTGCTCATCAGCTACAGAAAACATCAATCAGCAAAGATTAATAATCAAAAAGAGGTTCTAAGCATTGGTTGTAGGAATCACTTTCTGGCAAAAATGAAAGGTTATAAGAGTCTCCAAGTCAGTAAAAATGAGAGGTTTAGACATTGATGTGTCTTTTAAGTTTGCCCTTTTCATATAGTTAAATGGCTGGTTTAATGAAAGGTTGTTGGACCTTCTCAGAAAGATCTTTGTACTCTTTTGTTTGGGAATAACACGACTGTTGTCATCCAAGGCTTTAGCTGTTGCTGTAAAAGATTTCTTGCAACTGACGATTACTGTGGCCGATAGTGTTCACTAGACTAAAAAATCTTTCTCCTTTCAGTTTTTTTTTTTTTTGAAGTTCAGTTCAATTGAACCAACATGCAGCTGTTAGAAACTGCGATATAAAAAGACACGTGTGAGGCGGCCATGGTAATTAATAAAGTTCAATTTTAATATTAAACAATAGATGGGCCCATCTTTCAATTGTGATCAATTGCTGAGGTATACATCAGAACGTAATACATCCTTATCCTATTGAGTATACAGACAGTAAAAGGATCAAACACATTTTGATGCAACCTAAAGTAGAGAGTGATGTTTTACTCTTTCATAACATACTTCAAAAAACATGTCTATTTAATAAAAACTATTCTCGTGTCGCCTTCTGCCAACGTTATATTCCATGTACACAATCTTACTATTTTTGGAACTCGCAGTGCTTTTTCACTGAGCCGTCTCTTCCTCAAGAGTACTCCATGAGTGAGAAGTGGACAACATAGAACAGAAACAAGAGATCATGACATCACTTGGACAATAAAAAAAATGACACAATATCCTTTCAGTCCATACATCTTGATGACGGTTATCAGAGAAATGCTAAGCAACTGAAATTTGTACTCGTACATATAATTGTATATATATATATATATATATATATGTAGAGATAAAACACTCAAGAAAAAATACCGCCCTTTTTTTAAGCATATTCTGTTGTTCTATTAGACGTAGGCATATATATACACCCAAAAACACGAAACGTTTGCCTTATAAATATCCTTAAAAAACAACAACAACAACAACAACACGCATACATCTCTTAAGTGGCACAAGGCGTTTCACAACTTTCTATAGTATCCCCACTTTTAAAAGACAAACAAACAATAAAAAAGGGAAATAAGCCAAAATAGAGTAGAAGTATCTTCCTTTTAACAGAGACCTTTGAACACAGTAAAAAAGGGAGCTTTTTCTCTTGTCTTTTTGTAGGGACGATCTGCTTTGACTCAAAAAAAAAAAAAAAAAAAAAAAAAGGGTCATTTGCATAGTTTAAAGAAAACATACAATACAACAACCTAGCCAATGAAAAACCATGAAATTCCGCAATCAAATAGAAATTTAAAATATAAAAAGCAAAATTGTCTTTCTTTTTATATATTTTAATTGCTTATTTAATGTCTATCCAGTGTACAGCAGTAGTGAACGAGTTATTAGAACTGTGTCAAAATGAATGGGTGAAACTAGATACACTATCTAAAGAGAACGGGGTCTCTTCAAGTATAAGGAAGAATACCAAAGAATTAAGAGAGGCTATCAAAACACTAGTTCAGCTTCAGGACCACTGGGATGACCAAAAATCACCCAAAGACCCAAAGACTCGGTTAATTCTGGAAGATGTAAAGAAAACGCTGTATTATTCACTAAGTGGTACTTTTTTTTTTCATTTGAGAAACGGTTGTATTAAAAGGAAAAAGGATTTCTACTTATCTAGTCACTCAAGGTATCAAGCCTACTATCAGCCAATCTTCTCCTCTTATACGAGCACAGCAACCCAAAAAGAAAGATTCTTTATCAGTCAAAATTATACCTGAAGAAGAAGAGCCAGCGGTAGTAGTTATGGAGGAACAAGAGCTTAGTCCTAAGCCGTTTGGGAGAAAATCGCTCATAGTAAATTACATTTATACAAAAAAAAAACAGAGATGATAGCTAACAGTTTTAGTTGGAAACACCCTTGATGGGTCGACCGAGTCCAGATCCAAAGAACAAAAGGCTATTTCCGCTCTTTCAAAACCTCAGACCTTCTCAATCGCTACCTGTGAAGAAAGAAGAGGTGGCCAACATCAATTTTTATAAAAACGACGATAGTTTTGTATTTGCTACAGATGCTGTAGTAGACCATCCACTACGTATCGGTGTAGGCTATGGGAGCTATATTTGTTACAGCTGCACCTTATTTAGTGATAAGGTAGTCATAGCAGAAGGAAAAAGAACTTGACTTACATTCTTATACCATTTAGGGAACACCTATCACCGTTCGAAAAAGATATTCTGACTTTGTAGAACTCAGAGAAGACCTGATAACACATTACGCCTATTTAAAGAAAAGTATACCCAAATTACCACCAAAAAAAGTGGTAGGCAAATTTACTCCTACTTTTGTTGAACAACGTCGTAAAGAATTGGAATATTTTTTCAAATATGTCGTTTTACATCCTACTTTGGGTGCAAGTCCAATTGTTAAGCGTTGGATTGCTCCTTAAACACTCATTGGTCAATAAAAGCAGCTTTTTTTTTTTTTTTTTTTTTTTTTTCAAAATTCCCATTTTTGGAAAACGAGGGAGAAATAGAAAGAAAAAACAGTGGGATTTTTTTTTTTTTTTTTTTTGTGCTTTTTTTCATATACGAATTTTAAAAGAGAATTTACAATGAGTTCGATGGATCTTGACCTTTCATTAGATGACCTTATAAAGCAAAAGAAGTTAAGTGAGAAAACCAAGAAAGCAACACAACCTCGTAAACAACACAAACATCAACAACAAACAACCTCAAAGAATGCCAAAAAACATCAAAAGAAAAACAATCTCATCTTTCAAACAAGTGCTAAAGTGAAGAAGCCAATAATAAGAGGCGACATTGCTTCTCGCTTGGTATGTTTTTTTCGGAACAGGTGATGGTTTTACTAATTCCTTTTCTTTTTTCTATAGTCACTTGCCAAGCCTGTAGTGAACAAGAATCGTGGTGCAGACCCTTCTCAAATCATTATTACCAAGGCTATCTCTACACAAAAGAAGATAGTAAAAGAAACCCCCAAGATTCTATCGCGTATGGGTAGCTCACCTGCTACAGTAGCGCCTAAGACGGTTTTAAACCATCGTATGGCCACCCAACCGGTCAAGTCAACGATTAGTGCGCGTCCTGTGGAGCGTACGAATGTAGAGAGATCCAGTATTTCGATCCGAGGAAGATCCAATGCTGCTTCACCTTCTGGTTTGTCCATCAAAGGCGAGTCAGGACCTACCTTGGTCTTGATCTCCGGCTTGGATCGTGGTACGAACTCGGAGGATATCAGAGTAAGGCAGTTTGTAATACACATAATAACCTCTTTGGCTGACCCGCTACCTTCTTTTTGTAGCTTGTATGTGAGGATTTCGGTAATGTTTTGAAGTGTGAAGTGTTAAGAAATCGTATGGGCGATTCCTTTGGAGAAGCTGAAGTGGAGTTTAGCACAAAGAATGCAGCGTTGGATTGTATCGCTAAACTTGATAACGCAAAAGCAGATGGTACATAGATTTCTGAAACAACCCTTGTCTGACCCTATTTTCTTTCTTGTCCAGGCCAATACCTACGCGTTTTGTTAAGAGACACTAAACCTACACCGCCACGTAATTATGCTGCTAGTCAAATTAGCTCAATCATATCAACTTCTTCAACGTAAGACATTCAAAGAAAAACGAAAAAGCCAAAAAAAAAAATTAAACACTCTCTATTTAGATCTTCTGGTAAAATGTATTCAGACCAAATCGCATCCAGATATGGTGTCGCCCGTCGTTAGTATATATACACCCTCAAAATAGCAAATACACGCACACACACACACACACACATCCGTACCTTTGTTCTTTTTTTTTTTTCGTTTTGTTACAAGAAAAGGCTCCATAAAATAAAATAAAAAAAAACCAATAAAAACATATACACACATATTCTATATTACCCCCTATCTTTCTGCCCTGATTTATTCGATGGTATTGAAAGAAGAATTAACAGAGTACACATGTTTTTAACATGAAAAATTCGTCTATCTTGTCTCCTTGGGATCTACATATGCCGTAGCTCGATCCAAAAGCTAAACGAATATATTGAACAGTGAACATAGAAAGAGTATAGATTGGATCGATTTTGAAGTAACTCTTATTAAAGCAGACCTCAAAAGCAATTTTTATATATAAATATGTGCGTGTGTATAGATGTTAAGGATGAGCGTAAGTGGTAGTCCATTGACGTGCTATGGTTGTAAATAACGAAATAGCAGATTATAAAATAAGTCTTGCACTATATGTGTATATTTACCTTGTTCAATAGCACCCTTTTCGTCTTCTTTCCAATGAGAAGCAACATCGTTTGCCAAAGGGTCATCAGGATTTGGTGCCGACAAGAGAGCCTGGATAGAAAGTAAAACAGTACGAATTTGAAGCGCTGGTGACCATTTATCTATAGATCCACGATTCTACTTTTTCAGAACAAAAGAAAAGCTAAAAAGACGTATATACCTTTCAAGATATCTAAACAGATACGACCCAGTTTATCGATATTGGGATGATAAATCTTGGTCAAGAATCGAACTTTGGGAGGACCCATAGGATAATCCTCAGGTAAGAAGAGTTCCAAACGAAAGACGCCCCCTATTCTTTAAAATTTTAGGCCATGTCCTCTAGTATATTTCCGTTTGTGTTTAGACCTTCAAAAGGGGATTGGTCAGGTCCTGCAATAATCACGTCAAAATAACGTAAATTCTCTTCATGAGGTGTGGCACTAATTCCAGGTGCTGGGTCAGCTAATAAACGTTCTGTTTCCTTTGTTTGTAAAAGCCGCTTTAATCCCTTGTATTTTTTGTGTTCATTACTTTGATGATTCTTTTGGGTAAAGCCATAGTAAAGAGTAGGAACAAAAAAAACAAAAGCAAAAACAAAAATAGGCAAAGCTGAAACGAGCGCTATGATTGGATACAAAGGTTCGGCAATTGAAAACAGCATAGGTCATTCAATAATAAAGGAAAGTATTACCCTATGATTTCTCAAGGGCCTTGTATTCAACGATTGGTCATTTTCAAAAGCCAGAGAGAGAGAGAGAGAGAGAATAGGCTTTTAGTACAATGTAACGCAAAGAAAAGAAAACTACCAAAAAGGGAGATATTGGTTTGGAGTAAAGAGATTTCACTTGCTTCTTATAGAAACCCTGTTGTCAATACTCTTTTTTTACTAAAGAGACACGTTTATCATATGAATTTTGATTTGTTTTCTACCTCTTTCTTTACTTCACATGTAAAGATCCGTCTTTTTATTCAACGTTTTGATTACGTCATTAATAAAGGGATCACTAAACAAAGTGGTCTCCTTTGTAGCAACATGTATTGTTACAAATCGCATATGAAAACAGAACGATACCAAAACGCTCTGAAATCAACCCCATTGTATTACACATAGTGGACAAACCGACTTTTTATTTGTTTATTTTTTTTCACATGTTCAAGCTCAACTCTTTTATATTTTTTTTTGGTATAAATTTCTGGATATAATTCTTTTCTCTCTTTCTTTTATAAAAATATTATTTCAAGAAAAATGTCTCAAAACTGGAATACTAAAGTAAGATTCAGAACAGACTTCTCTTGTACTTGACTTTTGACCTTTTGCCCCCCAAAAAAAAAATAGTTGCCCGAAACCCCTTCTCCCAACTATGTTGTTGTAAAAAACATCTCTCTTGATTCGCAGGAAACAACAGGTAAAGATGGCACCGGGCGTTACTTTGTATTAAACTATGTCCTCAAATAGTTAAGGAGTTCTTTCTCTTCTGTGGTAAAATAACCGAATTCGAGTTGAAAAAGTAAGTTTTGAAGAGCCTATCCATAAAACACGTGTTTTCTAATCCAACACGTAAAATAAAAAGGGACGAAGAGGATGAGAAACATCAAATTGCCTTGATTCATTTTGAACGCGAATCTGCTGCCAATACGGCTGTTCTCTTAAGCAATGGTAAGAAAGCGGAAGAAAAAGATAGAGAAAAATCAAGGAACTGAAGATTGTATACATGTTAGCTTTAGTGGATGATAGCCATATTACTGCTTCCCCTTATTTTGATATTCCTTCAGAAGGAAAGGATAGATCTGCTGAAGGTCAAGCCAGCGAAACAGAAGCTCAAGAAACTAAAGCTAAATCTCGTATTGCTGCCGAGATTTTGGCCAGTGGCTATATGCTTCAAGATCACGTAGTAGCCAAAGGCCTCGAATACGACAACAAGTACAACTTAAGCTCTCGTCTCACTGGATTCTTGGGCAACTTGCAATCCAACGGTAAGCCATATTATTTCTATACACTCTTCTTTAAAACTAAAAACATTCCTTTTTTAGCTAAGCAATTTGACGATAAATATCGTATTTGGGATAACGTCATGAACATCAACCAAAAGTACAAGATTACTGAAAAGGCTCAAACCGCTGCTCAAACTGCTCAAGAAAAAGCTCAAGCTGCTCTTCAAACACCTACTGGCCAAAAAGTACACGATTTTGCTAACCAAACATTAGCTCAAATCGCTGCTGTTCATTATGAAGCCAAGAAAATTCACGTAAGGCACCTTCCCCAAAAAAAAAAACCTCATCAAGGATTTTTATTGTTGAGTCTCATTTCTTTTATTTTTGATAGGGTGAAAAGTTGAATGCCGCCCACCCTCAAGCTGCCGCCCCTGCATCTACTCAATAACTTTTTTTTTCCTTTTCGAAAGCAGTAGCTGAAATTTTTATTTATTTTATTAAAAACAGAACCAAAAAAATACTGTAAAAAAAAGCCATTGTTGTTTCATGAGTGTAATACAGACAATAGGTTGAGTCAACCCTGTCTCTTTCTTTGATTGGTTACAAGCGTCCCAAGAAAAAAAAAGGTTGAGAAAGTCCATACTAGCCTACCTTTTTTGTTTTTGCTTTTCTTTCGATTTGCGTTAAAACGGTCATATTTTAGTTAATCTCTTTGGTATATAAACTGGATAGGATACTTACACTGGGTGATAAAAAAAGTACATGCCAAGCTCTTTCATCCGGCAATATAGTTAATCATGGGTTAGTAGTGTATGGGTAGATTATACTTTTACTTGCCAAAAATCATCGTTGCTTTACCCCTTACTCTTCCAACAGCTTTTCTAGAGCTATTGAAAAATTACCATACCCACAGTATACCGTAATAAAACGCTCTTGAAAAGCCCACAAAAACATATAAAGCAAAAAACAGAAACAAAGTCAGAAGCCCTAATACAGTACTTTAAAAACTACTCGCTTTGGTCATAAAGTTGTAAATATTTTTCTGGTTTTAAAAATAAGAGAGAAAACCATTCTAGTTTACCAACTAGATGAACAAAAACTTAAAAACGCTTTGTTTTGTATTTTTTTTTTTTGACATACACAATGTACGTTCTTTTGGAAGCTACTCAGTTTTGTGCCTTGCCTTTATGATACTGTTCTGTACTTATTTAGGCTACATTGGGTTTCACCGCTATGCTCGCCTACACTCTCTCATTGTAAAGTATCCTGATCCAAGCGTAGTTTTTGAAAACCATGATATTACACTATATATTTACAGCGCTATTCATAACAAAGAGTTTCCGTGTAAGCTAAAGCACTCTAAACGTTAATGCGTTAAACTTCTTTAATTATGGTAGTTTTAGCGAGGATGGTTTCGTTTATGATACTAATCGAACCACTTGCCACAACTACTATTAGTAAAGCAACTGCCAGTACGCGTAAATTAGCAGAAAATTCAGCTTTTGGAGTAGTTAAAAGTACAGCCAACATTTGTGAACTTTTAGAAACCCAAGCGAGAATAAAAAAAAAAATAGAATCCATAAAGGCTATATCTTAAATAGAAAACAACGAGCCGGTCAGTCAAAATGTCGCGAAAACACGTTTTTGTACATCAATAAAAGGCGTTTGAAGTATAAAATAAAAAATGAAGACTTTCTTTACACGATTTGTGTTGTGTTGACAGAAATGATACTTTGATCTGATCTATGTGAATGGAGAAAATTGGATATTCGATAGATCAATGTAAAATTCAACCAATTAGATAAGCTGTTAACTATTTCTTTCTTTTCTCTAAAAAGGCAATCTTAAAAGTATGACATGAAGTGGGAGTCTCTATAGGTATAGGGGATGCTCCACTTAGCATACATCAATAGAAAAAACCGATGCTTTCAATCATGAGTCTATTTCTTGGCCTTTCTCTTTTCTAACCTGTACTATTTATAGGAATATGGGCCGAAAAATGCCTAGCACCATCCATACAATTGGCAAAACGTTGCTGGATTAATTGACTTTTGACTTGATAAACTTCCAAAGCCTATGAAATTCCTTTTGTATTTTTTGATTTCTTGTACTTTAAAAAGATATGAATATCATTTCTTTGGTATCCCGAAAGCTTCCCCTTTAAAGCAACTTCGTTCAAAATGGCTTTACGTTTACGAGTTCTATTTGTACGGTATTTGAGCTTGCCAAGAAAAGTACATAACGTGTTCACTCCTTTTGATTATAACAATTACCTTAGAGCAGACTTTTCAACCCTTGATCCATTTAAAGTAAAAACAATATCGAGAATCGCCATGATAACCGTCTTGGCGTACCCAACTGTCCGCATTTTTAGCCCACAGCCAAAACTAAATAAACCTTGCATTTGACACGATACGTTTGGATATCATAAATTGGCCTTTTGTTTTAATTGTTCAGGATTTTAAAACATATAAGGTAATCGTTTGGACTATAACGATATAGACAAGCCTTTTATTCTAAACGCACGCTACACCCTTAATATTCCAAAGATAGGCAACTGGAATAGCCACTATTTTAAGCTCTATTTATTTGTCAATAAAAAAAAAACTGTATATATAAACTATTTGTACATTTTGAATCTTTTAAAAAAGAATAGCTGGTCACTTTGATTAGGCTCTCTTGATAATAGTAAAAAAGAGATTAATTGTGAACAAAGCTAGATGGTCGCCTTTTTCAATCGTTTGCATAAGGAGTCTAAACAAGTAAATAAGACAGTAAATTCAGCTGCATTGATAGAAACTGGAAGTGTTTTTAGTAAACTCGCCTAATGTCGGAGAAAATAATATTAAAAAGGCAATTTGATGGGTAAAACAATGTTGAGTGGAGTTTAATACATTACGAGAATCACTGAAGGTGTGTTAGAAGATAAAATAAAAAAAATTCTGGCCAGCGTTCATATAAAATATGGTATACTGTGATTTCTCGTCGGAGATAATGCTTTTCTGGTTCTAGTTGCACCAAAGAAAGATTGCCAACCCCGTCGTTCACTTGCCAGTATGCAAAGCCCTTACATTTTTACTGATATATGCAAAGATTTCTTTTAATAGTCTATAGGGCGATTATTAAAACTGCAAAAGTCTTTATGAATCGAAAAGGGAAATAATAAAAGACCGAGATATATTTATAGGAAAGAGCGTTCTATACTGTAACTTTAGTATTCGTCAGAAATACAACGGGACTAAAGAAAAATATGTTATACGCTTCCGTTTTTAAAGTACTGAACAGACTTGAAAAGAAAAAAACTACATTTTTTTACAGACAAGTTCAGATTGTTTCCGATATTTACTGATATCTAACCAACTAATGCTCTTTTTTTATCACTATTCTCAGACGTGATAATATAATTATAGCTTTTAAACAATGTTTTAGCTGTGGCTTGAACTAATCAAACGCAATGTAACTACAAAACGCCTTTAAAAAGGATTGAATTAGATAGTATAAATTTTAGGTCCTCATACATAAGGATTTTAATTCATAAATTTTATTGAAACAAGATAATGTTTTGATATCTATATCGATATACTCTACAACAGGCGTCAGATACTAAAAAAAATCAAAAAGAGTGTTTTTGTTGGCAATCTTCAGCTGATAGCAGCTCATAGTATACGAAAAAAAAATCCTATGCTACTGATTGTGTAACAAGTCAGTTCCGGAAAAGAAAGCTTGTGTACTACCTGTGATTTACACATTAAAATCTATAGAAACGTTTCTGATATACTTGAAGGTACTTGCTCATGAAAAAAATTCAAGAACAGGAAACATGCAAAATAATGTTCTTTCTTTAAACTAGATAAGAAAAGCCCTGAGGGATATACCTGGCTTCATGTATAAAAAGAATGAAAAAGAAAAACGTCTGCAGTAATGCCTATTCTTAACTCGCGTTTTTTAATGAGTCGACGCCCTTTTGTTTATCCATCAAGATACATATTAGGATTATTTTAATTAAATTCAAGAGCTACTTCCCATCTATACTAACAAAAAAACTATTCGTCCAAAGCTATATCGTATACGTATCATCCGAGAAAATATCATACCTTGAAAAGTAAGGTAGACGTAATAAAACCTTAATCCAACGAATAGCGTATATAGCTAGTAAAAAAACAAGCCAAATGAGTTTATCAATAGAAAAACTAGACGCGCACCAATTGGACCACAATTAACAATCCAGCCTAGTGAAATTTCTATAAAATGAATTACAAATAATAGATTGGTATGTTTAGTAGTAAATTTATAGCTGTGAACATTACCGCTTTTGTGTTTGAGTCTACTTGGTTATACTGAAATAGCAATAACTTAAAAAAAAAACAGTAATGTAACTACAAATGTGGTTATGTCACGTATCCCTAAGCTTTTTTCTTGTTGTAGAAGAAAACTAAACAAGTTATAAAATTAAAAACCTTATCACGCGACTACAGAGTTACAATATACAAATTTATAGTAAATAAAACAGTAATAAGATTCCACCACATGATTAGATACATACACGAAAGTTTTGAGCAAACTTTACCATGAAAAATTACAAATGTCTTGTGAGAACTCCTTCAAAAACTGACATTTAAGGAGGGCCAGTTACCGATTTGTCTCTGCTGCATAAGCGATACCATACTAGAAACTAAAAATAAAAGTTTTATAAATTTAGAGAAGCATAATTGAAACTAATTGACTAGTGCCTTTCTTTGGGTTTCGTTTTATCTGCAGGTTCGATGTCGAACTGATCTCTTATAAAGGCTTTGCTATCAATTTTTATGGCAATCGAGAGGGGGGGGGGATCACGAGAAGACTACATAAGATAGAAAGCAGTTGATTATACAGCTAAAACAACTAAGATATCTCGATTTTTGAGTAAAAAAAGGTCAATTACTAATAAGCTTCGACTCAATAGAAGTCTTAAATAGACGTAATAAGTATGCCACTATAAATTTGATGGGAAAGATTTATACAAAACCCCAGAGGCCTTCCCAAGGCTTTATAATCTGCAAATCGTCTTAGTGTAGATATACAAATTACAAGCATCACTATTTATATTTTCTTTTAATTGTCATCACTAGAGAAATGCATACCAACTATCGGGAAGAATCCAGCTTTTTTAAGGCTTTAAGTGGAAGCTTTAGAGCCATGAAAAGAAGTGCCGTACAAGGTACATCACAAAGTTGTATCCATTTAAAGAAAGAGAACTACAATGCAGACCCAAAACTGACGAAAAAAATTTATTTTTCTAATATGGGGAATGCCTTTAAAGAGCCTGACAGCAAAAGTGCTTTACTCGTAAAAAAAAAATAGTAAAGAAATCAAAGGTTACACATCTTAAGAGTAACTAACACATTACCTACAATGTAAAATGGTATAGATCATTGCTAAACTTTCCAAATTGAATAATAATCAAGTGAGGGATAGACACACAAAAAAAAAACTATAAAAAAGGCTTGATGTTTTTTTTTTAACAAATATAAACAATGTATACCGTTTACTTGAGCAACTATTCGTTTATAGGCATTATCTCTCTACTGATTTTTGGCGCGTATTTAGGCTACGTTAGATATCATCGTTATGCTCATCTGCGTTCCCTTATTGAAGAGTATCCCGATCCAGATGTTATTCTAAAAGACCATGATATCGCGTTGAAAGTATACGGCACCATTCAAAACAAAGAGTTTGTGTGTAAGAAAATGTTAAAAGAATTATCTTTTAAAAAGCAGTAGAAATACACCTGTCTATTAATCTCTTTAATATTGGATTTTTATACAATAGTTTCTGCAAGAATAGCTTTATTTTTAAATCTTATTAAGCCACTGGCTATACCGAGTATCAGCGAAACACTGATGAAAACGCGTAAATCAACTACGCACCCTGGCTATCGAGTCAGCAAAACAACAGCCGACATTTACGAGTTTTTAGAGCCTCAAGCTAGAGTACAAAAAGCAGTCGATGAGGGCTTAGTTTTAGATGAAAAAACAATATCAGATCAATTCAAACGTAGAGACAATTCATTTAAACGAATCAACATGGTACATAGCAAATATAGGGCAAAAAACGATGATTACCTTTATGTGCTATACATATCTGCTGTAGAAATAATACACTGCATAGAGTTATGCGAATGGAGAAAGATAGATATACGTGAATCAAATGTAATTCTAACCTTTACCCAATTGAAAAAAATTCTTATTCTTTATATTTATGAAGGCTATTTATAAAGTCTGGCACGAGGTAGGAATTCGACTACATTTTAAGGATATTCCGGCTACTATTCAAGAATGGGAAGACCAGATGATTGTAGGTACACAAATAAAAGTTTTTATGTATATAGTGAATCTGATAAATATCTTATAGGAATACGGAAAAAAAAACTCAGAGTACCGTTCTTGTAACTGGGAGATCGCTCGTGGAGCTATAGACTATTTGGCCATCGATTTACCAAAATCTTTCAGGAATTTTGCCTACTATCTTTTTCCTTGTGTATTAGAAGACTATGAATGTACTTCTTTTGGTATACCAAAACCTTCTCCTCTGAAGCGTGGTTTGTTTAAGACTGCTATGCGTTTACGTGGTCTCTATGTACGCTTTCTATGCCTACCAAGAAAAGTTTATAAGCTGCATACTTTTTTTGATCGTGATGTTGGGATGGATTTTTCGTTTGTTGATCCTTTCAAAAACCAAAAGAACACTGAACACAATGAAAAAAAGCCAAACGTAGCAGATTTTATTTCTATATGTCCTCGTCTTCAAACTATGAACAAGACTTGATAAAAATTGCTTTTAATTTTTTATATATATTACAAAAATGTTTTTTTAAAATATAAGCTCTGTTTTTTGTTCCTTCAAGAATCCAAAAAACAATGCATTTTCAAAGCAACTTGCGACCAAAACTTCACACACTTATAAAACATTAAGGTTACTGTGCCTCTGGTAAATACAATATTTTTTTTTTATTTGGCTTCAAAAGTTGGTTTATTTATTTTTATTGTAGGGACTTTCATGGAAAACATTTTTGTTCGATCTCTATACTATAAAGCCCTTAAACGTGACACTTTGTTGTTCAACATCAGCATATGATTTCTTTTTTATATAAAAAAATTTAAGCCGGAGAGCTATAGATAAAAGCCTTTAGTAATTTTTTCTTATCTAGTATGAGGCTATAACAGATATGAGAGCCGAGCCTTTTTTTTTTTAATAAACTGAAAAGGACGTATTTATTCTTCAATAAAAGCAATAAAAAAACGCGTTATAGGGAATCTGTAGAGCAAAGAATGACATTTAAAAGAAACTAGTCTTCAGACACTACCGTAAATGGCACAACATAATTTTTTTTTGCTGTTTTATAGGATACACACACATATGCTACAGGTTTGTCATGTGTACAGACTTAAGCGTTAAGTGTTTATAGGGGCTACTACCAAAATGTTTTTTACACGATTTGTTAAAACTGTCGATTTTTTTGTTTTGTCGAACAAGTTTTGTAAATACAACATTGAAACTTGTTTTCTTGTATTAAGGTTTGACAGTTTTTTTGTCCCAGTTTTCGAATATAACCAATGCATATATCTATATATAACGTCATACGAAACACTTGATGTGGTCTATAATAGCGAAGCAGCACAATATCGACAATATATGGTATCTCAGTCACTTTGAAACGGTGCTAGTTGCATGCATTTCTCAGGATTGTGTTTCCTAATTAGTTGAAACTTATATTAAAGATTGTGCAGCGTACTAGAAAAGATTTGATAAAAAACAGTTGACAATTTTGTTTTGATTCCTCTAATTCTGTACACCCTGGATTTGCTCAGTACAACTTCGCTGTTTCAAAAAGAGGCTATAGTAGCTGACGAGTCATTTAGTGCCATAGAAAAGAAGTGAGAACAAACAATGTGTAAGCGTAGTCGAAGAGAAAGATCAAATTACCAAGCGGATTGAAAAGCCTTGTAAGGGCAGGGGGCTTATCCAGAGCGCCAAACTATATTTTTTTTTTTTTAAAAAGATTTTTATTGGAAGACGTTCTCAACCAATAAAAATTAATCTTTTAGTATATATATAGTCTGTTTTTCAAACGACGGACATTATTCTTATTTTGGATAACTTTTGTGGTTTTAAGGGAATAAGGGATGAAAGACTGAAATGACAGGACTAGATAACATTTGATCTAAAAACTAATATAAATTTTAACTTCTTTTAGAAATTTGAAAGGAAAAAAAACTTTTAGTTATTTTTTTGTATTTTTAAATTCCCTAATATAGAAACGTCTTCCATTTGTTGCTCCGCGTAGCTTAAAAATGTAGTTTTCAGCAAGAGACGGTCGCAATTATGCTTTATATTATAGAGTAAGGGAATTCCGATTGTCCAAACTATATTTGTTACCTGCTTCAAGTACTTAAAATTTAAAGTACGATCAACTTTTCTTATTAGTGAACAATTAAAACTGCTGGTTTTCTTATGTTTTCGTTTCATTGAGACAAAATTTAATCCAAAAAAAAAGACAAAAAATGGAAAGCAACTACATCTACAACGGTTTGCTTTTGGCTGCTTTTTTATTTCCTTTATATTTACTGTACGTTCAGTACCGACGTTATGAAAACATTTGTAGCCTAATAAAAAAATATCCTGATCCAGAGGTTATCCTTCAAAATAGCGATATCGCTATGGAAATATATGGCAAGATTTTTAGAGTGGAGTTTCCGAGTAAGTATATACAGACTATCAAAGAAGTCGGCTTACATTTACGTCTGACAATATATAGCCTTTGCAAGAGCTTCCCTTGAATTTGCTCTTTTTAAGACCTTTGCTGCACCTTCAATCAGCAAACTTTTAGTAGCAACACGGGAATTCCGAGAACATGCTCCCCGTCGAATTGAAGACACAGAGCTGATTCTAAGTGAGCTTATAGACATTTACTCTAGAATTCAAAATGAGCTTGTTCATGGCCGAACAGTGACTGAAGAAGGAATAGCTTTGCAATATGCTCGTAGAGAGGCCTCATTTCAGAGGTTGAATGAGCTTCATGGAAAATACCATATATCAAATGACGACTATCTCTTTACTCTCTATCTGTTTGCAATAGAGTCAATACGCTGGATAAATCAATGGGAATGGAGAAAACTCGATGTTCGCGAAGAGAATGTAATTTTTAGTTCATAGACTAACACGATGTTGTTTTTAACCTTCTTTCTCTTAAAAAAAAAAAAGGCTATTTTTAAAGTGTGGTACGATATAGGAAAGAAAATGAACATTCAAAACATTCCTGATACCTTGGGACAATGGCAACGTTTACGAAAGGTAAAGCGTAGATATTTTGGTAACAGCCTCTCTAACAAAACGAAAAGGAATGCGAAAAGACCATGGTCAAGTATCACCCAAACAATTGGGAGTGTGCTGAAAGTTCAATCAACCACCTTGCCCTTAGGCTGCCACCGGGTACGAAATTCGTTTTGTTTAGTATTTTACCATGCGTGTTGGAGGACAGTGACTGTATTGCTTTTAACCTCCAGCCGCCCTCTGCAACAAAACGTGCTTTGTTTAACGCAGTTATGTACATACGCTCCTGGTTTATTCGACATTTGTGCCTACCAAGAAGCAAACCCTGTTTGAGAACCCCATTTTATCCAAACAAAGAAGGAAGGTTTGTGCCTCTTTATTTTATGTACAAGCCAGAAATCTATAAAGATGGCTATCGCATTGAAGAGCTTGGACCCGAAAGATTTATGCCCAAATGCCCCCATTTTAAGTCTTAGTACAACCTGGTTTAGAGATAATCAATAAACCTATATACTCAACTCTAACACTACTGTATATTTATATACACATTGTGATGCTATCTTTTTTGGCTACTTTAAAAATAGTTGTGTGTAAGGGAAAGTGTTCACAGCATGTATGCGGAGAAACAAATCCTGGATTTTTTCTTAAGTAATCCAAATTGCTTGCATTTCAAACTGAACAGCAAACCATGAAAAACAAAAACAACAACGTCTTTTTCTCTTTACTACCCATACATAATTAACCCCCTACTCTAAAAAAGATCATCACTTTTTATTTTTATTTTTTTTGGAAAAAAAAAAGGAAAACATGAGCTTAAAAACATTTACCAGAGAAGAAGTCAAGCGTCACGCCTCTGAAAGCGATATATGGATTATCATCGATTCCGCTGTATACGATATGAGCCGATTTGTCGATATGCATCCTGGTGGTGCTTTCCCAATCTTAGAATATGCTGGAAAGGATGCTACAGATGCTTTTTACGGACTTCACCGCCAAGAGGTGCTTGTCAAATACAACCGTTACAAGATCGGCACCATTGCTAATGAAGAGCCTCAAATTGACTTTTACGAGCCTGGAACTCTTTCTAGAGTGCCCTACGCTGAACCAAGTGCTTGGTCAGGTTTCAAATCGCCTTATTTTAAGTAAGAAAAGGCATTGAATAGAATTTCATAATTCAGATATATTTATATGTTTCTCAACTATTAGAGAAACGCATTACAACTTCCGTACGGCTGTGAGAAAAGTTGTTGATTCTCTGTCTGAACAAGCTCGTGAATTTGAAGATAGCGGCACAAAACCATCCGATGAGTTCATGCAGAAGCTGGGCGAAAACCATCTTTTGGCTGCCAACATTGGTCCCGGACCTTGGCTTCACGGTATAACTTTTCCTGGCGGTGTCAAAGGCGAAGATTTTGACTATTTCCATGAGGTAAAATGTGCTTGTCTGTCGATATTTCTAAAACAGGTAATAGATGATTTGTCACGAAGAAATGGCCCGTTGGAAAGTGCGCGGTTTGGATGATGGCGTATTGGGCGGCATGGTGATTTCTTTACCTACAATTCTGAACTTTGGATCTGCAGAATTAAAAAAAAAGGTAAATACATCGTTACGTACAAGTGTCTTAATTTCCTTATTATTAGATTGTGCCTGAAGTATTCGCTGGCAAAAAACGAATTGCTCTTGCTATCTCCGAACCCTATGCAGGCTCCGACGTAGCTCGTATTCGTACTACAGCCAAACGTACACCTGACGGAAAACACTTTATCGTAAATGGAGTCAAAAAATGGATTACCTCTGGCTGTTGGGCAGACTATTTTTCTGTAGCTGTTCAAACCGAAAAAGGAATATCTATGCTCTTGATTGAGCGTAGTGAGGGTGTGGAGACCAAACCAATTAAAACGTCATATTCTCCTAGCGCAGGCACAGCCTATGTCACATTCGAAAATGTAAACCAAATACTTTTTCTCTATTCTATTCTGACCACTATAATCTTAGGTTAAGGTTCCTGTTGAAAATCTTTTGGGTAAAGAAAACAAAGGTTTCTTTGTCGTACTTTCAAACTTCAATCATGAACGTTGGGTTATGTTGACTGGTCTTTCCATGGGTTGTCGCCTGGCAATTGAAGAATGTTTCAAATGGGCAAACCAACGTCTAGTATTCGGTAAGCGCTTAATAGAGCAGCCCGTTATTCGCCAAAAATTAGCCAAGATGATTTCCAAGCTTGAAAGCTTCCATAGCTGGGTAGAAGTTATTACATACCAGATGAACAACATGAGCTATGCAGAACAAGCAGATCAACTTGCTGGCCCCATTGCTTTATGTAAATACCTTTCCACACGTGTTGCCCACGATATTTCAGATGAGGCTTGTCAGATCTTTGGTGGTCGTGCTATCACCAAGACTGGCATGGGTAGAACCATTGAAACATTACAGAGAACTTATAAGGTATTATACTATCCATCCGTTTTATATATACGTGCTCTTTTTTTGTTCTTTCTGATTTCCTTTTTAAAATAGTTTTCCGCCATATTGGGTGGAAGTGAAGAAATCATGGCTGATCTCGGCATTAGACAAGCTATGAGAAAGTATCCTGAAGGATCCAGACTTTAAAAAGTACCCAGTTTTTTAATGTTCTTTTTTTTCTTTTGGTACAATACTTAGTAAACATCTCTTAAAAAAACAGTTAAAATTCGTATTTTTAATTAGCCTTAGCAGACACTGTAGCCTTCATATTTTTAAAGTTCAAAGATTAAATCACAATCCAAGTAGTAATACAGGAAAGGAAGGCTATACCCCTGTCTACAGCTTTCAAGTATGATAACATACAGATTAAAAAGCGATTTGAGCTTCGGTAGCAGTTTTGACGACTATCAGTATGTTTCATTGCTTTTGAGAACAAAATTAAAGTTCTGATGAAAGGGTAGTTAGGTTACAATTGAAATATCAAATCCCGGTTCTACAATTCTAAAACCTAATATCAATTATCAACATATTAACAAAAAAAAAAGATTTCTCATACAAAGCTGCAAAGCAAAAACAATAAAACGCTACTTGGTAAGGTGCAAATACATAAACAAATGCACTCTTTATTTTACTTTTTTTTTTTATCGCAACGACAGCGGTTAAAAAAGAGCGAAAACGAAGCTAATTTCGTACTAAGCCCTGAAGTCCAATAGGCAATATACTATATGAACTAATGGATAGAAACAAAGGGCACAGTATGTATACTAAAGAACTATGAAGCGAAATAAATAAGCACATATATACTTATTTATTTTTTTAAAAAAAAGAGCGTGCACAATAGACTTTTTTTTTGGTTGTATAAAAGGGAGAGTTCTTTATAGGGATTTACTATTATACACGGAGATTTAATCACCATGTGATAAGCATTTAAGCATTTCTACTTACCTTTTTATTGTTTTTTCTTTTTTTGTACTTTTTTTTCTTTTACAAACAAAATAATGGCTGCAACTATTGAACCTTCTAGTGAGCTGGTGTTCCACGGTAAGTAAAGTTGCCAATTAAACTGCCACTATGCTTATTGTATCCCCAAAGGTCCTTTTGCACATGCATCCAGAGAGTCTATTATGGTCAAAAACCCGAACGATTATCCCATTGTCTTCAAAGTGAAAACAACAGCACCCAAACAGTACTGCGTTAGACCCAATGCCGGAAAAGTGGAGCCTAATTCGGAAATTGAAGTTCAAAGTAAACGGCAAAGAAAACCTCCTTGGGGTTACTAATTCAACACTCACATAATAGTTGTTTTGCAGCCTTTCAAAGAAAAACTACCAGACGACTATAAATGCAAGGACAAATTTCTTTTGCAAACCGCTCTTTTGGATACCTCTGTAGACCAAGATATAACAAATATGGTAGGCTACATTTTATGTACAGATCAGCAATCTTAGTTCATTCTCTTTAGTGGTTACACATCGAAAAAAATGGTAAAGAAAATATTCATCAACACAAAATAAAATGTATCTTTGCTGGTCTAAAGAAACAAACAAGACTGAACGATGGTACAGGAAGGGTAACCAGAGAAACAAAATTGTCTTTTTTTATTTTACTAATTCGCCTTTTTATCTTCCGTATCAGACAAATACCGTGATAGTTTCAGAGCCGTCTGCTAATCACCAGGTTTCTATCACTGACCCTATCCTTGAAGATATGGCGCCTACACCTGAATTGTCTCCGTCGTCTGTTGAATCCATACCTACACCTATCAGCAGAAGACCCTTTGGAGCTTCACATAACCTATTACCACCGGTACATAGATCAAACGGTCACGAAAGAGAACAGCTTGCTCAAGCTCTTGAAAAAATCAAGCGCTTAGAAATTGAATTTAATCAACTGATGATATCGCGTGATCAGCTCATTGCCCAAAACCTTCAGAACACTCAACCCTCTCATACAAAATCCTTTGATGCTGCGCATCACAATCTAGAGCTAGTCAACTCAACAGAAGGATATTCACCTCGTGTTGTTATGGGAATCTCCTTTTTAGTTTTTCTTTTTACTTACGTTTTCTTTTAGAGAATTAGTAGAATTTTCCCTAAAAAAATTGAAAATAAAAAAAAAGCAAAATTGAAAAAATATACAACGGATTTTAAGGCTTTCATATATTAATAAATTTCCAGATTGATCTGTCGTAAATCTAGAAAGCAAAAACGCTAATCTTTAGGCTCCTTCAAGTATGTGTTTCGATAATAAACGTTTGATATGGGCTGTAGATAAAATGTTAAACAGTTTCATATCTATGTGTATAATATTTCAGAGTTTCTCTACTCCCCTTATATGTGGTCTTGGGTTTGGAGAAAATTGGTCCGTACGAATTATCCGCTAAAACCAAAAACGTACCAGTATACGAGTTATGTCAATGCCGTTTGGATGACATTTTCTTAGACAAAACCTTTAGCTGAGATCTCAGCTCCATTAAATATATTAACAGACAATCTATTTCGGGGGTACAAACCAGAACCATGTAGAAAATACGAGATTTCTTCTATGAGCGCTTCCTTTAAACAACCAAAAGCCTCTCGGACTTTGGCTAATGTACACATATCCGAACATAATAACTATACTTTCCTTTTTTCAAAAAAGACGCTCGATCTGCAGATCTGATTAAACCTGAAAATCCAGTATGAAAAGTAAAAGCTTTTTTTAAAGAATACTCGTGGACGCACCATGTCTCATCAGTCAATCCGCCCAAATGAGTCCTTTATGAAAATTGGCTTTAACGTTGGGCTCATTTCACAAATCCAACACATTCACAATGTGTTCCTAATGGAATATATTACTGAGCTGCGTTCTATTTTCCAAATAGAATTAGATTCTAGTGACTACCCCTTCTTTATCTGCTATATCTACTAACCTTGGTGATAAGTAGTTGTCTGCGGCTCATTACGCTTGTTAAAATTGCAACTTTTATAAAACGTCTCAGCTCCTACAACAAAAACATCGACAGTCAGATTTTTTTAACAGCTGCGCTTTCATAAGTGTAGAAGGCTGGTCTTCTTTCGCCTCAACCACAGTACGGGGTTTGATTAAAGCTACTGGTTTACAACAAGTACTTGAAGAGTCCGTTGTAGGCTGTATTTAAAGCACTTTTTTTTACCTTCCTTTTTGTTTCAATCTACCACTATACAAGACAAAATAAGTTGGTGCTTTATTCGACTGTGTATTTTTCTTATTGAGTACCGCTTTCTAAAAATATGTGCAACAAATAAAATCGGTTAAAAAAAAGGCACTTGGTACTTTAAAAAAGAGGTATATTCAAATATGTTTTTGTTTCATCAAAATGTGTGTCATATGTTCTCTAATCACCCTTTTTTATATTATTAAACAATTGCTTTTTACGAATCATGAAAGAGACCAAAAATATACGCAAGTATTCTCCTACCCACATTTGCTATAAGGAGTTAACTAACATTGGTGAAACAGATATATATATATATATATACTATAGCTATTGACTATCTAACCAAGCAAAAATCGGGCACAAAAAGAAGTAAACGAACATACTCAAACTCCTTAAAACACAACCTTTTTTATTTTATTGTCGCTATTATTATTTTGACAAATACAAAGTTTCGTGAAAAATGAATTTTGTGAATCCGAACAAGAAAAATCGCGAAAAGAGCCCTTTGAACTCAAAAGTATAAAAGCCTGTCTCTCGTTAAAGACGGTACATTACAGGCATTTGATTATAGTGCACAAAATAAGATGTACCTGTTGCCTCTTACTCTCTTTATATATGATATATGTCTATTGGATTGCTTTTTTTTCCCTTTTGCTTTAATATCGCTCACTCTCAGAGGAACGAATTGTAAAAAAAACTATACTACTCAAAGCTGTACTATACATCGGGTAACTTCTTTCAAAAAGAAAATTGCCTTTTTTGAAGTAAATTTTAAATGCACGTGTTACTTTTTGTATGAATAACAGTAACAAAAATGATAATGAAAAAAAAAAAAAAAAAAAACAAGCCAAAGCTTGTGCAAGACCACTTTATTTTATTTACTTTGATTTTTGAAAACATCAAAGTTGCTATTGGTGTCTTTTATGAAGCCTAGTCTCTTATTGAAAAAGAGTGAAAAAGAGAGAAATCGGGCATAAAATCTTCTATCGGAGGCTTTTGGTCGATGTAATCTTCTTTGTACAGCAAATTACTCTTGGGTTGGTGAATGTGCTCGAAGTTTTTACTAATATCAGACTCAAAAGTGGTATCTAGTCTGTATGACTTTCTAGGTAAACAAAAGTAGCGTGTATACCATCTCCGTAAACGTAATATCATATAAAACAAAGCTTGTTTCATAGGCGAAGCTATGGGTAAGCCAAAGGAAGCGCATTCGTAGTCTTCCAATATACAAGGGAAAAAAACATATACCAAAGCTCTTATAGGCTTTGGTAAATCGCTAGTAAGATACTTTAAGCATGCATCTGCAGCTTTCCAGTTACGTTCATGGTACTTAACATTGTTTTTTCCGTACTCCTATCAAACTGGTTAAACAGAGGTTAGTTGTTACTAAACTCTCACATGCATGCTGCTTTCCCACTCTTGGAGAGTATCAGGAATATCTTTAATGCCCATTAAAATTCCAATCTCATGCCATACTTTGAATACAGCCTTTTATACAAGTGGAGAAGCAAAAACAAACTAAAGTTAGCTTTTCTTAAAAACTATGCTTGGTCATACATATTTTTCGCGAATGTCCAACTTTCTCCGTTCACATAAGTTTCCCCAACGTATCATTTCAGTAGAAAAAATGTACAGTATATACAAAGAGTCTTCATTGAGTATTTTGTATTTTGAGTGAGCTTTGTTTATTCGATTTACCGAAGCCTCTCGACGCTCGAACTGCTGTGCTATTTGCTTTTCATCAACTGAACGGCCTTGCGCTATCTCGTTTTTTATTCTGGCGTGTGGCTCCAAAAGCTCACAAATATCTACTGCAGCTTTTTTTAACTGATAATTAGTATTCTTGATATTCTTGCTCGAGGCTGCTGTTGTTTCACTTATTGAGTTTATAGCAAGCGCTTTAAAATTAGAAACAGACAAAGCCATTCGTGTAGCAACTATAAAATAATCAAAGTACGCAAGTGCTTTGATTTAAAGCTAGTAACAATTTAATACGGTTAAAACCCACGTATAAATTCTTTGTTGAACATATCGCCAAATATTTCTAGTGCAATATCATGATTTTGAAGCACAACTTCTGGATCAGGGTACTTTTTGACAAGGAATTTCAAATAGGTGTGGCGATGACTCCAAACATACAACATATAGGTACCTGTCGTTAGCAAAAAACCAGCACACAGCAGCTGAATCCAACCAAAAGTTATTTCACCCATCCTGTATGTTGTTAACTAGAAATATATGTAAAAATGAAGCTTATTTATAAATAAATAAAAAAGCCCTTTGAAGACGCACTAATACAGCTTAAAATGTGTAACTTCTAATAGTACATTAAGTCTTTACTCAGTGCTTGTATATACAGATAATCGGCCCAGCACACGATTAAGCACCAATGGCTCAAGAAATTCAAAATCAATACGCTAAACAAACGGTATTTAATTACTTACAACAAAAGCGGTCTACAGAACATATGTTCTTTTTACTAAAAAAAAATATGTTTCAGGAAGATAGGTACAAGAAGGGAAAAAGTATTTCCAAGAGCCTGGGTAGAATTGTATACACTTGTATGAGTAGGGGAATTGACTAAATGTCATGTAAAAGTGCATCAACTATGTCCCAACAATGCTATTTTAAGATGTCATACAGCCCGAGGCAATGGTAACTTGTTCTTCCGTGGAGAGTCTTAAAACAAATACATAAGATTGCTATTACTTGTCAAATCGCCAAGGTAATTAAATCTAGAACAACAAGAGCTGAGATTGAGAGGACAAAATGTGTTGTATGTAAATTTTTGTTTAAGTGGAAAACGATAGCTCACCCGTGCTGAAGAAAATAAACAAACTCTCTCAAAATTTTATATCAACTTTCAAAGCGTAAAGAAAGAGTAACTGCTTTAACAAGAAAAAATAAAGAAATTGATCGAACCAATGCTAGACGGGATTTTTCTTTTCTTTTTAGGGAAAAAGAGCTTTTCTGTCACATGTACAGTGTACAGTCAAAAAAATTAGATTGAAACGGGCCACAGATATGAAAATGACAACGACAAAAGAAAATATCCTCTAAGTTTTTAAGAATCCAACTCAAATTAAAACCGACACCTGAGTATTATTTTTTTCATAATAAACCAACCAAGCCTTATCACCGCTGCTCGTAAACAGCATTCATCTAGAGAACATCTTGTCCTGAAATATCCCCTTTATTCCTTTCTTTTTGTACATCCAGTTTCTTTGACTGTAATTCGACTCTGAGAAACTCCGAATAACTTTTTTCTTTTCTTGATAGATGACGAGAAAAACATTCATTGAAGTTAAGATCGGAGACATTTCGCAATACAATGAGACCTTTTCTAGGTATCAAAAAACCAAAAACTGGGTAAAGCAATGGTGGGTTGCCTACGGGTTTTCTTCGGATGATATATCACAGCTTACTCTTGAGGAGAAAGAAACAGTAGAGGATATTTTGTCTAGCGACCCTCTTGCTATCAGCGAAAAATGGATCATAGATCCACCTACACCATTGAAAGGTGGTGTTCTTGAGATTGAACTGTTTGAAAGCGAGTGCCCTAAAAGCTGTGAAAATTTCGCTTCTTTGTGTAAAGGGGGTAGAGTGGGTAAAAGTTCTAAAAAGCCCCTTCACTATGAAAACAATAGAATGTTTCGTTTGGTGCCTAATTTCGTTATACAGGGTGGAGATGTAACAAGAGGTACTCAGCAAAAACAGTAAAGAGTACTTAGTTTTTAAAGCAAACATCTCTTAGACGATGGTTCTGGAGGAGACAGCATATATAATGGGAAATTCAATGACGAAAAACCTGGCCTTGCAAAAAAGTTCAATAGAAAAGGCATAGTTGCAATGGCCAACTCCGGTATGCCCTGGTTACTTTTAAAATTGAATTGACCTTATGAAACATAGGAAAAAACTCAAATACATCTCAGTTTTTCGTTACTCTCTCTGAACAACATCCACAGTATGACAAAATCAATGGAAAATATGTAATTTTTGGCCAGGTCAGCAAAGGACTGGAAGTTCTGGACGATATAAACACGGTTTCAGCATCAAATGAGCAGCCTTTGGAAACCATAACCATAACCCGATGCGGTGAATTATAAATAAAACGTACAATTTTAGAAGAAATAGTAACAGTGCAAACTGTTACCAAGAATGGCATGCATCTGTGAGGTATGCTGTAAGCTTGATACACTTTATTATACCGCAGAAAGGCCCTTTTCTCTGTAACGTGCAACTTCACAAATAACAAAGCCTGAGTAACAACTTACGAAGAAAATCTCCCAGTTAGACTTATGAAAAAGCCAATTTAAGGCCTTTTTTTTTGCATTTCGAAATAGTAAAACCAAAAGCGTTTAAATTTAAAACAAAGTGTACCAACATATAAAATCAAGCCAAACGTCTTAAGCACCTTTTATTAGCCGTAGTGTTTGCTGTTATGTTTTTTTGTTAAATCCATTTACTCTTGAGATCTGAGACGGGCACCAGCGTTAATGACCTTAACGTTGAGTTGAGCAGCACGTTCAAGGAGAGCAACACGCTTCTTGGAGGAGACGTTGTGAGCAATTTCAGCAGCGTAAGAGCGGTTGTGCATCAACAACAAGTTGAGTTCGCGAACGTTGGAAACAACAAATTTGCGGAAACCGTTGGGCAAGAGGTTGCGGGTCTTCTTGGCAGAACCGTAACCAATTTTGGGCATGGGAGCTTGTCCCTTGAAACGTCTACGCATGTTACAATCAATACCCTTGGGCTTTCTCCAAGATTCCTATACATAACGGAATGAGTATAAAAATTCTCAACTGAATTGAATTATGTAATACATACTCCAACGCGCATGAAACGGTTAGATTGGTGACGCTTAAAGGTAGCGGTACGCTTCTTCACGATTGTGTGCTTAACGGCAGGAGTAACCATTTCTAAGACTAAAAGTAGGTAAATAAAAAGAAAACAGTTCAACAAAGATGTCTAATCTTCATTCAGCATCCATCCACACAGTTCAAACTGTCGAAAATTTCCTAATGGCGCTATTCAGCTATTTTCGTCAATAGCGTTTGGCTTTAATGTATTTTCTTAAGCGGTTGCTATTGCTGAAGCAATCTCTTTAACTGTGGATGGATGGATGTTGAAATTCGAGGTTTTCTTTACCTTCTTAGGGTGAGGCTGGAAGAGGAGGATCTTTTTGCCTGCGGTTCTATGTGTTGTTTTGTTACTTCTCTTACCTTTGTAATTTTTGGCTTCACTCCGGCTGTATTAGCCGGACTGGATAAGCCTCTTGAGGCTACTATACTATTTAAACTCAGAGAAAGTATTTAGTTAATTGGACCGTTTACAAACTACTCAATACTAAAGCCTTATGGAAGACGTGTTTAGACTTGAGAAGTGAATAATACAAATAGGCAGTTTAGAAGCAGTTTTGTTTCAATATTTAAAACATTCGGCATCTCAAAATACATTCATGTGCTAATAACGATTCTGCCAGTCAACTCTGCCTTATAGTCCTCCCTTCTTTATGCAATTAAGTATCTAAAACTGGAAACTAACTCTAATCCGGATTCAATTTAAATTTAAAATGTTTTTCTTGATTTATGGTAGAGATCGTTTTTCTATGATGTTGCTTAGCATATTTTTAATTTATAATCGCGTTAAAAAACCCAGAGCAATTTGAATAGAACTACATTAGTTTCACGAATTGCTATGAGGGCTTAAATAGCTCGCTCTATTTTTTTTTTTATTAAATTTGTGTACTAATAATTGCTTATACGGCGAGTTGATCTCTTAAATCGTGTCTCTCTTCTCATTCGTCTATAAACATATCTATATTTAGTGGATATTCAAGGGCACCTTTTTTCTTTACCTTATGTTTCGTTCTTGCGCTATTAATAGCTTCTCCAGTTCGTCATTATTCAAAGCCTCCAGTTGTGGTTCCCAGTGTTTGCTTTCTTCCATTGGGCGATACACTGTTTCTAAGCTAGGTCTAATTTCTGACTCTACCACCAACTATAGTAGACATTAAGCTGTTAGTAAACTAACACATCTAATTATGTTCACAGCTTCTCGGATCTTTACCTCTTCTGCATATTGCTTTTTATATCTAAAAAGCTGCTCGCGGATAGCGTGAGATACGATCCCGACATACTCTCCACCTACTCCCAATTCAGCTGCTAGCTGTTTGCTGAATATTTCTGGCGCATTAGTGTTGTCGTTTTTTAACTCCCATTCAAATTGGTCTCGATAGTTTACTTTGCCAATTTGTAAATCCAGCTGTTTCGAAACAGGAGCTTAGTAGCTGGTTGCTTTCGGTGATATAGCCTACCTTTATAAAGACACGCGCATGAGATGATGGTAGCTGAACTGAGCTGACACTTTCAAAATCAAGAACTTGAGCACGTATTGAGTCAGCAATCGGCTGAACGAACTTGTAAGGTGGTAGGTCCAAGTCCTCACACAGCATCTCTCCAAATTTCTCTGGCGTTAGATATTGTTCTATTGTTAACTTTTAGTCATTGCTCCTAACGAAACATATGCATAATTAACAGTAGTTCTCTTCACCAGAATTACCATTCATATTCCATAAAAATCTATCTCTTAGTTTGACTGAATCAATATCAATGTCTAGCCGTATTGGTACAAGTATTTCATCAGTTTCCGAGATTTTACTTAAATCTAAATCTGTATACTGAAGATTGTTTTTCTTCCGTATGACCTTTGGTAGGTAAGGCTTTGTAGATGCTGTATAACTAAGCTTGTTTGCTGTTCTCCTCTTTTCTTCTGAAACATTACTATCATCTCCCTCTTCATCTTCTTCACTTTCTTCTGCATAAAGATCTTCATCCGACTCGCTGCCAGCAAAACGCGTCTTCTTAGTAATATATGATTCAGGTAAAAGTAATGCATTGTCTTCTGAATGCTTTAATCGGGCCGGGTAAGTAGAAAAAACACCGTGTGTTCTATCGGAAGGCTTCACATTGGCCATCATGGGGTACGCAACATGAGGATAGAACATCCCTCGTTGCTGTTGCTGTTGCTGTTGCTGTTGCTGCTGAAGTTGATACTGTTGAAGTTGTTGTTGCTGTTGTTGTTGTTGCTGCTGCTGCATCGTCTGTATTGGCTGTAGTGCTAAAGAAGAATTGTTTTGCATCCTTTTGCTCTATTTTTTTTGTTAAATAAAAAGAATAACAAAAAAATTCTTTAGTGACAAGCTCCTTCCTTTTAAGGGAATATTGTATATACTTTTATCGGGATATACTACAAAACCCGCTCAACAAAAACGACAATTGAATCAAATAACTCGCTCACAACCAAAAGATTTCGAATACTCTAAAAAATTTATTGTGAACTGCCTGCGTTTTTACGACCTAATATCTGCGGCAGCCATGCTGATTGAATAGCTGATACACTCCTTACGTAGTGCTTCGTTGTAAACACCAATTCGTTATAAAGTACGCCTTCAGCTCGCTTACCGAACATTGCTGAGCCAGGATGGATTTTTATATTTTGCCCTCCAACTACACTCTTGTAAGAGCCATCTGGTTGAAGCAGTGCAGTATTTTGGAAGAAACCTGTCAAGAAACATTTGATCAGGTTATCTGTTTCGCTCCCACAGGAGCTTTTTGTGTTGATATCAATGCGCTCACAAAAGCGGGTAAGCTGATCTCTAACTTCCTATGTTTTTTTTTTGAAAAAGAATTGATACAACAAACGTTTAAAAAACAAAAAAAGGCATATAGAATTTACCATAGCAACTTTCATATTTCTACTATTAATAAAGTTATCTCTACACCACTCAATATCGCCTTTTACTTCCCAGTACGATTTGAGTACATTTAAAAGCGTCAGGTGGTCTCCATCTGGGTGCAAAAACTTTTTCCTTGCCTCAGCTGCTTGCTCACGTTTATCGGACGGCGAGAAAAACACTGAGTCTACCGATAAAAGCGAAATGATCGAAATCGCTTCAGATGTACAATCATAGTCTTTAGATTGTATAAGAACTTTGGAGTACATAGGATCCAATGGAAATCCAGCCATTTGCTTTCCAAGATCAGAAAGATTACCTTGATCATTTATGGCTCCCAAAACATACAGCTCTTCTAATGCACGCACTAGCGACGCTCTGGAGGGTTTGTCCATATAATCAAACTCCAATACGTTTTCAATTCCTATTGCTTTAAGAGATAGTACAGCAGAAGCCAAGTTACATCTTCTAATTTCAGGCACTGTGTCGTCGTCCAACTCGCGGAATGTTTGTTCAGTATACAATCTATAGCAAACACCAGCAGCTTCTCTCCCGGCTCTTCCTGTTCTTTGCCATGCTGAGCTTTTTGAGATTGGGTGAAGTAAAAGTGATTCGACACCAATTTTAGGATTGAAGCCTCGAAGTTTGGCTAACCCACAATCAACAACATACTTAATACCTGAAATGGTAATACTGGTTTCCGCAATATTTGTAGCCAAAATAACTTTTCGTGTATTTTTAGGAGCAGGATCAAAGACGGTTTGCTGTTGAGATGGAGGCAGAGCCGCAAAAAGAGGACATATCATAAGCTTTTGCTGTTGAGGACGTAGCTGAGAAGCATATTCTTTAACTAAAGCTGTCAAGCTTTCAATGGCCTCTTGACCGGGTAAAAATACAAGAATATCTCCTTTTGGGTTGTTTAAGTGGATTTGAAATATAGACACAAGCGATGCATCAAGATAGTCTGCCTGGGGTTCTGAAGTAAACATGGTGTCCACAGGATAGAGGCGACCAGAAACATAAAGTATTTTAGCTTGATTGAAAAACATACTGAACTTTTCTGCATCAAGTGTAGCACTCATCACGACAATCTTTAACGGTTGGATACCTTCCTCTCCTTGTTGGTGTTTTTGCTCTCTTATTTTTTGGATTTTTTTGATCATTCCGAACAGCATGTCTGTTCGAAGGGTACGCTCATGAGCCTCATCTAAAACAACTATTTTGTAGCGTAATAGAAGCTCGTCTGATAAGATTTCACGCAGAAGCATACCATCTGTTAAGTATTTTAAAACAGTCTCTGAGCTAGAGGTATCATCAAAACGTACTGTATATCCTACTTTTGATCCTAGCGTTGTCATAGTTTCTTCTGCGACACGCTTTGCTAAATTAACTGCAGCTACTCTTCTGGGCTGTGTAACGGCTACGCCGCCTAGCTCTTTCGACGCTAATCCGGCCTCCAATATGAACTGTGGAATCTCTGTCATTTTGTAGGTAAAAAAGAATTACTCTCATTTTACTGATCATTAGCCTGTGCTTACTTACGAGTTGTTTTTCCACTGCCCGTCTCACCAATAACAATTATTGTGGAGTTTTCAGATAGGGTCTGAATAATAGGATCTTTGCCTTTTGAATTTGATTAGTCTCCTCTTTCCTTTAGCGATTACACTTATTTCCTTTTTTTTTTCTTTATTTTTACCTGAATAGATTGGCAGCTGTTTCCTGAATTCAAGCATTTCTTCTTTTTTTTTACGATAATCAACATTGCTCAATTTCTTGTTCTTAAACTGTTTGTTAAATTTTCCTTTCTTTCGCTTTTGATTTTCGGGTTCAACAATCGTCTTTTCCGTTTCTTTTTCTTCAAACTGTACTACTCTTTTCATAATTGCTTTGTAAACACTTTTTTTTTTGATAGGTATTCTAATCAATATACCTAAAGTAGTCACGTGCGGTCACAGTAGCCCTACTTTGCTTAGCTGGCTTTGTACGCAAGAGTGTGAAGATAGAGCGATTATCTTTTTTAAAAAAAAGAAACCAAGTACATTGTTAAAATACCAGAGTACTCTTCCTGTAGATGTTCTCTAATACAGTTTTCTTCTTTTTATTGATAAGACCGGTGTTATCTATACAAAGCAGCTCAAGCAAAGCAATATGTAATAAACTAGTTAAACTCGGGCCCTTTTGTTTAGTCTTTGCTCTGAACTAAGATTGTATAGCACCACATTTATAATGAATATTAGAACTGAAAATCAACTGCCCATGTCAAATCCGATAAAAAGGTTTAAGCTTCTTAAAGTAAGACAAGAGACGAGTAGAACATCATCTTTAAAAGGCATTGATGTATGTCAAAAAAGTATAAATACTTTTTCTGTTTTTTTCTACCAAAAGGTTTTTACACTACCCTTTTAGTAAAACGATTTTTGGAACGCAAGAAAAAAACAAATTTGAATGAAGCTTTAGTGCGCTGAATGGCTAAAAAGGGACAGGAGGTGATGGAATAATGATACGTAACGAGCTGAATAAAAGGCTTTTTTTATTTAACCAAAAGATGTACAGTAGTTTTTTAAGAGAGAAAAAAAAAGGTATGAGCCGAATTTGAGTAACACGTTTGATATCGTCCGCTTCGGTTAAATTACATAATTTTATTTTTTAAACCACTATAGGATCGCTTTTAAATAACACAAGAAAAAAAAAAGAAAATTTGCTCTCGAATTTGTGCGGTGTATTGAGACTATGATGTAGCGAAAACAATTGAAAAAATGTGTTCGTCTATTGCACAAGTCTTGTGAAATTTTTAAAGAATGTTTTCGGTCCTGACTTAACTCCTACAAGTAAAAAAGAAACTGCAATTCTTCTTGGGGCTAAAAAAAAAACAAAACATTGTTTGACAGGCCTTTATATTTTTTTCAAAGAACATGCGAAAGAAAAGGTTTTTTTTGGGTTCTTTTTATAGTCTTTATCAGTCCCTGAGGCGGTTTCGGGCCGTTTAGGTGGCCACGTTGTCATTTAGAAATAACGAGCTTCCGCTAACATCTGTTGTAGTACTTGAGCCTTTCATAGAAGCCGAGGAAATACAAAGAAAGCAAACTAAGATATTCGTTATCAGCAGTACGTTTGTTTTGACACTACTTTCAGATAAGATCTAGCCGCGACCTAACTTTTTGCGTTTCACGAAGCTGTTTTTTTTTTTTTTTTTTTGCCAACGACAAGCCTTCCCCTCTAAGATAGTAAAAACTGTTTATTTTTTTCTTTGTAAACAAAGCAACATGTTTTTGTGCTTCGTTAAGATGGAATATAGCTTTTATTTATCTCCGTTGCAATGACAGAGCTTTATCTATATTTTGTCATTCATTGGGAAAGAAAAAGCCTTGTGAAATTGTGGAGCTGTTAGGTAACCCATGCCTTTTATTTGACAATAAATGAGGGGTAGACTTTTTAATCAGATTTTTCAAAAAGAAGCGATTGGCTGGAAACGAACATAATCGCAGAGTGATTGGCTGGAAAGATTGACTAAGGTTGCGATAAAAAATATTCGATAATCTGATTATATGTTTGTACGACATACTCCGGGGCAGTACGGATAAGTGAAAGTTTATCAGATGAAATATAACTGGCTGGCTTGCAACCAATTTTTTTTCATAATCAGATTTTTCATAATCAGATTTTTTATAAACAGATTATTTAAAATCTTTTTTTTGTTTTCTTTCTCCTTTCTCTACATTACACCAATATCCCCCACTCTTTTTTGCTTGTCGAATATTAAACACTTTACATTAAAACAATGGCTGAAGAATACGATTATGAATCTCTTGGAAACAACGCCACTCTTAGTCAAGACGCTTTAGCTGGTGCTCTTGCTGGAATAGCCGAGCACTGTGCAATGTATCCTGTTGACAGCATCAAGGTAAATATAGCAGATTTTTTAAAGGCTTTTGACTGACTTGTTTTTAAAGACTCGTATGCAAGTCATTCAAACAGCTAGACCTCAAATGTTAGCTTTTGCTCCAGCAGCTGGCTCAGTGATTATGGGAAACACCACTCAGTTTAGGTCTGCTTCTCGCAGTCTCTGGCGTGGTGTGAACTCAGTAGTCATGGGTGCTGGACCTGCCCACGCGCTTCACTTTGCTACTTATGAGGCTTGCAAAGATGTTTTCGGGGGAAATAGACAAGGTCATCATTTTTTCTCAACAGCTGCTGCTGGTGCTTGTGCTACGCTTGTACACGATTTGTTCATGAATCCCTTTGACGTAGTAAAACAACGTATGCAACTTGGGGATAGCGCTTTTGTATCTGTCAGAGACTGCGCCCGTCAAGTTTATACCAAAGAAGGCTTGAAAGCTTTTTATATATCTCTACCTACTACTTTGACCATGTCTGTTCCCTTTCAATCTATTCAATTTTCTACTTATGAATATTTTCGTAAAGTATTAAACCCCAATGGACAATACGACCCTAAAACACATGCTATTGCTGGTGGTTTGGCTGGTGCTTTTGCATCCTCTGTAACAACACCCTTGGATGTAGTGAAAACCCTGCTCCAAACGCGTGGACAAAGCAACGACCCCCGCATTAGAAATGCCTCGGGGCTCCTTAGTGCGGCTGAAATTATTAAAGAGCGATATGGATTAAGAGGATTCTTTAGAGGATTCAAGCCTAGAGTTTTAACACACATGCCAAGCGCTGCTATCAGCTGGAGTGTGTACGAATACTTCAAATGGTTTATTAGTGAAAAAGACTCTGCACCTATTCAAGAAAAATACCTTGCACTTTAAAATGTTGCTTTTGTTTGTATACTATTTATTTAACTCTCACCATCTTCCCTTTTGTACATATCTTTATAATTACTTTTCCTAAAAATAAAACTAAAAAAGTTTACCAAATCATTTCACGTGTGCTTATCTTTGTACAACTGTCGCTACATCAAAACACTCAATTTAATATTTCAAAGATTTTTTATTCTTTCAAAAGACTATTGTCGTACAGCTAACTCTCTTCAACGAAAGTACAGTGAGTCTTGATTCGACAACAGAGTAATACAGTAAAAAACATTGGCGGGCTTCATGGTTTCACACTGACATTCGAATAGTGGTAAAACAGAGCTTCCGATTTAAGAAAATACATGAGGAAAAGATTTGTATAGTTAATAGAATAATGGGCGCAAGCTTATTAAGTCAAAGAGTAGCAGCTACAATCAACAAGCGGCTTATAAAAGTATGCTTGGGCGTCTGCCTATGTGAACATTGACCTTGCCAGATAAATATACAACTTTGAAAAAAAAAAAAAAAAAAAGCTCTTGTTCTTAGTCCTTTAAAAGTACCGCTTCAAAGAGCGGGGAGCTTTCATCGATAAGCGGCTAGCCTCCAAGCCAAAAAAAAAAAAAAAAAAAAAAAAAAAGTGATAGAAGGCACTTTCGTTTGTTCTCCACTTTCTATACAAAACTATAGCAGCTATTCTCGTAGCTTTACAAAGATTATAAGTACTGTTTGGATATGAACCTTCGGTTTGCTAAAAGCGATGCTTCAGTGTTGAACAGGCTTTTAAAAACCAACGTTTGCTAAATACTTGCTGCTTTTATTAACTTGCACTCAATTCAGCAAGTAAATATAGTCCAAAGTATTTGAAAGTACAGCAGTGAGAAGTGTTATTTAGTTAGCTTTAAAAAATTGCTTCCTTGACAATAGAATCCATAAACCAAAGAAGTTGGTCGTCAAGTGAGCATAAATGAAAAGTGAGACTTTTTAGTTGTAGCCAACCAGTTAGGGCAGCTAATGTTTGGTCTCAAATCTAAGCTAAAGCGTAGTGTAGGATAAATGATCAGGGCGATTAAATATATAAACATATGTCTATACAACCTTTTCCGTTTTTGTTTTGTTTTTATTCTTTGAAAGCCATTATCTATTTTTAGTACTATTTTACACATCCTTCTGGGCGTTGCTATTGTAAAAAAGATTGCTTATGCCTGAGAATAAGGCTGAACGAGCCTACAGCTTAAAAATACATATCAGGCTTTTGATTATCTCGATTTATTTGAAGACAGTCTCTCTTGACCTTCGTAGGCAGGCGTGTTTAACACTGAAGCATCGCTTTTAGCAAACCGAAGGTTCATATCCAAACAGTACTTATAATCTTTGTAAAGCTACGAGAATAGCTGCTATAGTTTTGTATAGAAAGTGGAGAACAAACGAAAGTGCCTTCTATCACTTTTTTTTTTTTTTTTTTTTTTTTTTGGCTTGGAGGCTAGCCGCTTATCGATGAAAGCTCCCCGCTCTTTGAAGCGGTACTTTTAAAGGACTAAGAACAAGAGCTTTTTTTTTTTTTTTTTTTCAAAGTTGTATATTTATCTGGCAAGGTCAATGTTCACATAGGCAGACGCCCAAGCATACTTTTATAAGCCGCTTGTTGATTGTAGCTGCTACTCTTTGACTTAATAAGCTTGCGCCCATTATTCTATTAACTATACAAATCTTTTCCTCATGTATTTTCTTAAATCGGAAGCTCTGTTTTACCACTATTCGAATGTCAGTGTGAAACCATGAAGCCCGCCAAGGTTTTTTACTGTATTACTCTGTTGTCGAATCAAGGCTTAGTTTTTTTTTTTTTTTACGCTAATTAGTGTTCAGATTAGAAATTTTAGTGGGTAAGTGTCATGGACAGATCGGAACTATTCTATGTAAAGATCTGTTGCCGACCAGATAGTAAATCAAGTTAAGTGGAAATTCAGAGTAAATTAGGTTTACTTTTTGTTTACGCTCAAATTTTCGGCAGCCCTTTTCCAAAGCTAAAACAATCCCAACTTGTTTGCCCGTTCTTCTTTTTTTTCTCTAGATCTCTGTAGGCCTACCAGAAAACACGATATGCTGGTGTATGCCACCAACTCTATATGATGTTTTTTGACGTTTTAGAATCTATCGACCAAGTCAAAAGGGTGGTTCCCATATGATTTCTTTTTTATTATTGTTTAACTCAAAGGTCAATATTGGATACCATAATTTATTAAGGGGTCTCAAAGTGTATATCTTTTGTAAGTTTTTCCCATCTATGAATCAGAATTGCTACTATAGTTGTTAAAACCCCCGTTAGTGTTGAGATATAAAAGCACTATTTTATTGAAGCAATAAGCTTTAACTGGTTCATGATAAAATAAAAGCAAAATAAAAAAGAATCCTTATCGCCAAAAAAAAAAAGAAAAAAAAAATAATAGACTCTAGTAGACTCAGTCATCTCTAGAAACACTTAAAATAAATATTAGATACATCTTACTCGATGACACAAGAAACAAAAATCCTCTTTTACCTTTCTTCACTGCGAGCAGGCGATCTTTCAGGAGATCTTGCAGGGGAACGTGCTGGGGAGCGTTCTTGAGAGCGTTCTTGAGAGCGTTCTGAAGATCGAGCTGGAGAGCGTACAGGAGTAGACGAACGGCTTCTGGTTTCTGGTTTAATAGGAGGAGTGCGTGAACGGCTTCTGGTTTCTGACTTAATAGGAGGAGTGCGCGAACGGCTTCTGGGTTCTGACTTGACGCGTCTTCTTTCACGGCTATCTCTACGTTCAGGCGTTTCGTCACGTGTGCTTCTACGCTTACGAGGAGGAGATACTGAACGCGAAGGGGAACGTCGACGACGACGAGGAGGGGAGCGACTGCGTGAATAGCGACGACGACGGGGACTGCGACTACGAGATTTTGAGCGTGAGCGACCACGACGGGATGAACCTCTATCCTTAATAGGTTCCTAGTTTGCATTGGTTAGCATGCTAATATTCAAATAGAAAAGAGTAATCTAATTTCACTAGTTTACCTCATGGAGTTTAACACGTTGACCGTTCAGTTCTTGGTCATTCAACTTTTTGAGAGCGTATTCCATATCGTCGCGTACATGGAACTCAACGATACTATATATATATATATATAAAAAGAAAGGTTAGTTGAGTATACATGTCATTGTTGTTAGTTTTTTTTTTTTTACCCTTCTGAGGGACAGTCGCGAGAAATATCTGCAAATGTGACTTCCCCAGCTTTACGCATCATATCCTTAAGATCCTATATTAAAAGGTTCCCAATAAAGACAAAGCCAACCGAGGAAAGAGCGGTAAGAGAAACAGAATAATCATAGTTTAAGGACCCCAAAGAAATGGTATCTTGCCAAACGGCTGACGACCAGAGTGTATAAAGAAAGGATGGGAAGTTATAAAAAGAGCGGTCCGTACCTGCCAGTTTGTTCCAGGAGCAATGTTTTCAACAACTAATCTGTAATGGGAACGGCTTCTACAAGCATAGAATGTGATGTTAATAAAGCTAGAAAGATTATTTTGTCTCCATAATTACCTATCGTTTCCGCGGGGGCGTCTTTCGTCATGCCGACGAGCACCTCTTGCGATTTCAACTATTAACCTACATTTGATGCATTATATTTTTAGCATCGCACATCTTATTCATTGAGGTACAGTACCTTTCTCCAAGGAAGTTTTTGCCATGAAAATCGTACACTGCATCTTTTGCATCTCTTTCATCAGCAAACTCAACAAAACCAAAACCAGATTTTAAGTTGACTTCACGAATGTCTCCATAGTTTTTAAAAAGACGCTCAATGTCACGCTTGTTAGCCCTGCGGGCAAGACGTCCAACGTAAACTCTTGTCGACATTATTCTTTCGTAAAACAGAAGAGAGGGAAAAGATTAAAAACCGAGCCAATGACCCTTTATCAAAAGCCACTTTCACCAATAAACACAATGAATTTTCGTTCTCCGATTGAGTGCTGAAACAGGATCTTCATAACGATTATGACCGTTGGCTTACTATTGGTCATGGTTGCTTTATGTAAAATATTAAGTTTATTTATAAAATAGTACACTTCTTTGATTTTTTTTTAATTGGGGGCTCTAATGCCGCAACAATAGCCTCGTCAAACACATTTTTTAAGCCTTTTTGAGTCAATGCTGAGCATTCTACATATTTAACTGCACCTAGTTCACGAGCTAGTCTTTCACCATTTTCAAAAGGTATAGGCTTTTGTTTCTGTCTGTTCAGTTTTTCTAGCACAGAAGGGTCTTGTCGTAGATCTACTTGAGTTCCCACAATTAAGCAAGGAACGCCAGGGCAATGATGGTGTACTTCAGGAAACCATTTTTCTTTTACGTTTTCAAAAGAAGCAGGTGAGGTGACTGAAAAACAAACAAGGAACACATCAGTTTGAGGGTAAGACAAAGGGCGAAGACGATCGTAATCTTCTTGACCTATTGTTTTTTTTTTTGTTTTTTTTTTGTTTTTAGTAGAAAAAAGAATAAGTAAACACCCCTTTTCCAGTTCTCAAGGTTTAGTATAAAATATTAACCTGCAGTATCAAATAAACCTAATGTGTAAGGGTCGTCTCCAATCATCACAGTAACAGCATAGTTATCAAAGACCTAACGTAACACAATGAGTTGAATGTTGCGCTATTGATGTAGATTACGGTTGGGACATATTCAGAAGGAAATTTGTTCGTTGTGTATGAAATCAACAGACAAGTCTAAAATTGAACGTGTTAGATAGAAAGAAAAAACGCAATGTTATTCTAAGAAGAGAAAAACTTACTTTACCAACTGCACCATCACCAACAACAACACATTTAATAGTTTGCATTGCCTAAAAAAAATCTATAGGATTTGCAAAATGTTTTTTTTTTTTTTTTAAAAAAAAAAAAAGGGATTGAACAAAAACGATTTAATTTTTCGTTTTTATTCAGACAACATAGACCAAAGCTAAATTAAGAAATATATTGTATTATTACAGCAAGCATCATTATAGCTTTATTAAAGTATATTTAGTAAATCGTTAAATATTTTGTTGAACAAATCTATTTTTTCTTGATCTAAGGAGCCTTTTTGCCAACAGAGCGTATAAAATAGAATGCCATTCAAACAAGTTGAGTTCATACCAAAGGCAGTACCATATGTATGAGCGCTTTGACAAAAGTAGAGAGACTCGATTTCCCACGAATCACCTGAAATACTGACTTTTCCAATATCTGAAAGCTCTAACCCCCCACCACGTTTCATAGGGTATTTTCTTTTGTCTTTAAAGAACTCAAGATACTGCTCTGGATACTTGAGAAACTTCAAGATCAAAGCAGCCTTTGCTCCTTTTAGTTTACCTCCTTTTTGCAGGTTGTCATTGTACTTTTTTGCAAAATCCCATAGAGATTTGTTTTTCAGGATTTTTTGAATATAACCCTTTTTCCAATAACAGTCGTACTGGCCTACATAATTACCCATCTGATTAGCAGAAAGCGGAGGGTTACACAAGGGACGACAGTTGATCGGAGTACCAACCGAGACACTGTGGTTGTTGTAAAGAGTTGCCCAGGCTAAAACAAAGAGCGCATAAACCACCGCATGCCCAGAAATCTGTCTGTTTTTTGACTCTTTCATGATGCGACCCCAGGTTAAAGAATCTATCTTGTTGCTAAGCACCTCAGTAGAGTGAGGCTCGCCCTCTACAGCAGGAAAATCACCAGCCCAGCCATGGTGAGCGTTTGTAAGGAATTTTGGAACCGAGCTTTTAATAATTTTTGGCAAAACATCAGATAAGAATGAGATTTTTGGACAGCCACTGTCTTCATAGGTTAGGTCAGGCTTCAAATTTTCGGGAGTTTGAACTATAAAGCTTTCTTCGTTGACTTTATGTTCTGTTTGTAATTCATGTAAGAGCTCTGTCCAGAAAATTTTGAGAGTTGATCCATCGCCAATAACGTGATTAAGGCTGAATGCCGCAAGACAGGTTGTGGGTGAAACAGGTACAATTTTTAATCTCCAGAGAGGCAATTCCGAATCAAAGTCAAATTCGATGGTACATTGCTCCTGGGTAAGTGAATTGACACTGGTGTTTTGAATAGGAGCGACTTCAACGACTTGAGTAAGGTCGACAGTTTTCAACCTTTTAAAGCATACATTCGGTGTATCTATTTCTCTTAGCACCCAAGAAAGAGAGGAATGCCTTTCGATCATTTTTCTGAGTGGAGTCCTCAAGCGTTCCTGATAGAATTGAGCAGCGTCGATAACACACTCAGGATGTCTCAATTCAGCCGTAAAACAAACGTTTCCATATGACCTGACCAATTGCTTAGTGGATTGATATTTTTCCAAGACTCCAATACGTCTTCCTTCTTTTATGTTTTCCATGGAAAAGACAAGAAGTGAGCAAACAAAGCTTTTTAAAAAAAAAAAAAAAAGAAGATAGCTTTGAAGATGACTCCGAAATGCATTTATACTCGTTCAAGAATATAAAACGGCGCAGCTTTCCATATGGGGTTCCATAGGCTCCACACCGCAAGTTATTTTCTTATTGACTCTACAAAAAAAAAAAAAAAAAACAATGGACCTTACCAATATATGTATACGTATTGTTTTTTGAAATAGGCTTTATTTTTTCTTTTCTAGAGAAACTTTCGCTTGGAGTGAGACTAAAAACTTTTGGAGGTATGATATGTTTCTGAAAAAATCTTTAAAAACAGTGCTGAGATGTACACACTTCTAAATTTAGATGTTGCTGAGTTACCTGGCGTGATCAATCGTCATTTCGGCCTCTTGAGCACTACTATAGCCACCGCCGTTTTTCGGGAATGCCATTGGCAGACCCCCTTCAGCTCAGACGGTTTATTACTACAGACACAAATGCAAACAACTGCCCTTCCCGTTAAAGCTGGAGAAAACCTCACTTTACAGAGCATCCTCTGATTTCTCTACTCACTCCGTATTATTGTGTTGCCATCTGTAAATATCCCCAGTCTCTCTCTTTTTTTTTTTTTTTTTTTGGAAACCTCTGAAGCAAAACAAAAGAGAAATGAATGAATGGTTATAGTTTAAAATTAATAGTAAAGATAATCTCTTTTTTTTTTTTTTTTATGTTTATTAATATGTAGTGTTTAATGTTGAAAAAAAATACTATTTACAATATAATGTAGTTGAAAAACAACTTTTGTTTTTTCTTGAAAGCAACTAAGCGACAGCGTTTACAATCTTGTTCCAGACGATTCTCCACTTGGGCAAGGGTCGGCCTTTGATATCAAGACCTTCGTCTTCACGAATATCAAGAACAGTATCTTTGATTGTTCCAGTCTCAAAGTCCATTTCCGAGTTCTTGACAAATCCAGGACGCTTCCAGAGCTTGTGTCCCAAATAAAGAACAACAGCCAAAATAAGACCGATATAACTTGAAATGACGTTTGATGCAGCAATAGGAGCAATGAAGGTAGAGTAACCTTGACCGAAGATGATGATTGTACCAATCACAATCACGATAATGTCACAGATAGGGAACAAGGGGGCAACATAAGGAAGAGCACTGAGCGCACGTCCTTGTGACAAATAGCCTTGACGGAATCGTATATGGGTAATTGAGATGGATACCCAGGTAATCAAACCAGCGAGAGAAGTCAAGCAAGTCAGCCAGTTAAAGACAACGCCTGAACCAAACAAAGAGGTCAAGAAAGCAAGACAGCCTACAGCGCAAGTAGCCAAGACGGACCAGATGGGGATACCGAATCGATTGACGCGAGTAAAGAACTTGGGAGCGTAGCCATCGTTGGAAAGAGAGAGCAAGGTACGAGACGAGGAGTAGACACCCGAGTTTCCTGCAGAAACCATGGTGATCAAGATGACAGCATTCATCATGTCAGCAGCCCAAGCAGCGCCAGCTTTTTCGAAAACGAGGGTAAATGGAGATACTGAGATATCTTTTGATCCATTCAAAAGTTGGGTATTTGTGTAGGGAATAACCAAGCCAATGACGAGTATAGAAAGAACATAGAACAAGACGATACGGATAAACACTTGCTTAACAGCAGCGGGCACCGTTTTGTGGGGGTTTGCCGATTCACCAGCAGTGATACCAACGATTTCAACACCGTTGAAGGAGAAAGCAGCGGTAATGAACACGTTAAACACACCAAGAAAGCCATTAGGAAAGGCGCCACCAGGAAGGTGAAAGTTAGAGACACCATAGTTGATACCGCCGATAGCACCCGTATCAACGCAAAGGCCAACAATGATGAAAATAACGACAACAAGAATCTTGATAAACGACATCCAGTATTCGATTTCACCATATCCTTTCACGGAAAAAACGTTAATGACAACGAGAATAGCAAGACAGATGACACTCCATATGACACTGTTCACACTTTTCACCCAGTATTCCATGATCATAGCCACACCGGTAAGTTCGACAGCCACACCCACAGCCCAGTTTGCCCAATAGACCCAACCAACACAAAAACCCAAAGAAGGGTCTACGAAACGGGTAGCAAAATGAGAGAAGGAACCAGCAACAGGAATATGAGCAGCCATTTCACCCAAACTCATCATGACACAGAACACCAAGATACCGACAAGACCGTATGCAACAATAGCGCCACCAGGACCGCCGTTCACAATGGCTTTACCAGAAGCCATGAAGAGACCAGTGCCAATGGTGCCTCCGAGAGCAATCATTTGGATGTGTCGAGCTTTGAGACCACGCTTCAGAGTGTGGCCTTTTTCAGCCTCTGAGTTGTCAGATTGGTAAGTGTCAAGATGTTCTATGGTAGTCCCAACAGTAAGGGAGTTTTCTTTTTCTTTTTCCATTTTTAAAATGTGTTGATAAAAGGTGTAGTATACTGTGGCTGTTCCTTTTTATATCGAAAGGGTAAAATTAGAGAGGACTTTATTTATTTAGTGGCCAAAGACCCGGATTATATATCTATTTTTTCTTTGTAAAAAAAAAAAAAAAAAAAGTAAATAGGCAAGTTTTCCGCTCTTTATATACTTGATCTTTTCATTTTTCAAAGACCAAAACCCTGATCTCCGAACAATCTATTCTCTACACTTTGTTTAAACGATACAAATACACTTCTTTTCGTAGGATCTGATGTAGAAACACTCTAAGGTGATTTTTTTTATTCTTCTTCAATAAAAATAATGCGCTATACTCTCCAAAAATCGCAACTTTTGTGTTATCTAAAGAGTATCGAGACTCTAAGCAGAGTAGCACAACTTGCAATTGGTCTGAAGGTAAGATGGTGTCAGAAAGCTCCACTTTTATTCGTCGAAAAAAAAAAGTGAAAGCGATTTATAGAGCGACACAAGCCTAGATGGAAAGCAACGAAAAAAGGAATATCTGACAAAAGATAACACATGATTGTAGATATACATTATCGGGAAACCAATCATAATGGGATTTTCTAATGTTACACAACCAGGGAAGAAATGCGCAACAGGTTCGATCTATTAGACCCTTATCAGTAGCGGGCTATTCATCTCGCTTTACCAAAGTCATACAGAGAGTACGTTATAAATCCGAATTTCGTTTTTTTTTTTTTTTTTTTTTTTTAAAAAAAAGTAAACACAAGGCTTTTCTGTGTCTTACATGTCAAGTCAAATAAAGCAATGGCGTTTTCCCACAGTTTACAGTATGAATATACAATAACATTGGCGAATTGCGCAATAATACCGATAAAGTTTAGTAACACACAGAGCCGTCATAAAGAGCTCATGTGAAAGAAGTGACCGTCCCTGTTTCCTATCATTCGATTCGTGAAATCAAATATATAGCCTGAGGAATACTTTGAGCTATACATAATAGCCATAAAAAAAGTAGGATGCACATACTTTTTCTGAGAATCCTCTAAAAAACAATTTTACATACCAAAATATATGTGCATCTCAACTAATTTTACTTGCTTTTTTTTTTCTTAGTCAAGCACATTCTGTCTATTCCAATCGGTCGCCAAGGAAACAGAGCTGGGTCTTTCATTGGTCAGAGAAGTGGCCAAATCGTTGCTTAATTACTCAAAAAGACGGCCAATTAAATCTCAGCCTTTTTTTTTTTTTTTCTAGAAACAAATCCAAGTGGCCATACTGTACATGTCCTAGTAGAAAAACTTTGTATGCATTTCTTAAGGCTTTTATATGATAGAATAATTTTGAGCTGCTTAAAAGTTCGAGAGAGTAGTAAAATTCACTTGCTCTATTTTTTTTTTTTTTAAAAGAAAGCCCCCCGTGGCAAAATCGTTTTGTTTATAACCATGGTTAAAAACATACGACCTTTTCAGCTATTGTTTTGGGCCTCTGCTTATCCTTTTTTTAAAGGTCCAAAACAATGTCAATAGGCGGCTTTTAAATGGAACTCTTATGCGTCATTTGCATGTAAGCTCGAAATAGTATGACTAGTTTGTACACAATAGATTCCAGTTTGCTATTTGAGCTTGTCAAGCTTTAAATTACTACGGTCACTTAATAGTTTCAGCAAATCAGTCGCGCCTAATAGCAGTTTCGAATGTCACAGTCATAAAGTACAGCTGTGTTCTAGCTACTAGAACCGTGGCTATCAATACACATTGTTGATACCAAAGAGTAACATCAAGAAAAAAAAAAACGGAGTCGCCCACTTTACTATAAAAAATCGAGACCTGCTGTACTAAGTATATACCAGAATAAGACGCCAAATTGAAAGTTTGTATCAAATCCTTCATGAAAAAAGTTTGCTCAAATAATTTACGCGGATCTAAAAACCCACTCTTTTTAATCTAAATAGGCTAAAGATCTAATAGGTGATTGTATTTTTCAATTGACTGTCATACAAAAGAAAATGAAATTTCGAATTTACCTTATCAGGTCATTTTTTAATAAGCTGGGAATAAAAGTGGCTGTTGGGTACAGTGCGTTAAAATAACATTTCAGTAGTTGGTAAGCATACACTATTAAAGCTTTATTGATCTAAATGTTTTTTTTTTTTTTTTTTTTTTTTTTTGAAAACTTGTTTTAACTGTTTTAGTTGTTTTGTGTATAGAAAGTTATGTTTACAAAAATGTAATTTCCAAGTCAAATGATTTAAATCGATACAAAGCAATAACAAAAAGCAAAGAATCTAAAAGGTAGACGTCTTATAGAGCAATACAAAAGAAGCTTAAAGACAAAAAATCAATAGTCAATCACTAAATTGTGTATTGGATAGAGAACTCTCATGGAGCTTCTGGATCAATAAAGCTGCTACCCTGCTTGATTTTAAAAGGGCATGGTTGAGTATAATATGCCAAAAAACATGCCGACTATTTACATTGTACAGCTTGTATTGGTGACATATCCTATATTTAAAGGGGTTTTGTTTTCTAAAATAGCTGAATTTACAGTTTTTATCATTACACAGAGCATTTCGGTGAAAAAAATAAGCATAGTAGATACAAACATATACTAATTGTTATGGTTGCTCTTAATAGGTATATTTTATCATTTTTCAAAAGCAAACAAATAAATAAAAAAGATAACCTACGTGCAAGCACAGAAATAAAAATTGCCAAAAGCGGCTCTGCAAACATAGGGTCATTTAACAACGGTCAATGTCAATTCAATCTTGTCTAATCAAGCAACGCAATTGACAGAAATATATATTGTTTTATTTGCACATTTGGCGATAGATAGTCTGTAGAACTAAAACACTTTAGCAGAAGCGTTTGGTGCTTAGCTATATATAAATACTGTATATTAAATGCTGTATATTGTTTGTATAGGCTAAACCTCCCGTATGGGAGTCTTGTGTCAACCTAAATGCAGAAATCAAACAGAATTGTTTTTACATGAATTATGCAAGAGTGAGTATTAGAATGCCGGCATTTGCATTGTGGGATTTTTGAGCTGCCTGTGTTTTCCAAAAGAGTACATACAAAAATAATACAACGGATCGATGTAATGAATAAGATAGATGTCATCAAGACCAAAATTTATACATTAGGGTTACTATTTCTGCTTTTGTCTATAAGGAATAAATAATTCCAATACAAGATGGAGCTTGCAGTGAATCGGGTCTTGTCTTTCAGTATTTGGCCATACTCTCTCTTGCATACATTAGACAGTCTGTGATTTTTTTTTCTTGACAGAGCAGAGATCTATAAATGAGGTACTCTAAAAAAAAGTATTTCGTTGGAATCGTCAGCTACAATTATGCTTCAGTTGAGATCAGTACAAAAATATATCTACACCTACGAAAGTTAAGCTGCGGTGTACTTGTTGGTACATCAAGTGATTTTTTTTTTATTAAAAAAATGCTACTATATGAACAACCTAACAATAAGAGCTAAACTAAATGTTACTACCACTATTAAAAACGTCTATGCCTTATTACGAATATGTCGTATGTAGTATCACAGACAGATTAAACGAATTCGTGTAACATACACAACTCTGGATATATTTCAAAGGTCTGTGTAGTTGACTAAAAAAGCTTGGGATACTTTGCACTTTTCAATAAAACGATTGTTGTTCCATCAGCTTTCTCTCTACAGAACAACCACTAAAAAAAAAAAGTAGATAAGGCAAATTAGAATGAAACTAAAAGATAGGAGGTATCTCTGGTTATTTTTCGAAAAAGAGATTTGCATATTCACGAGCAATGTGCTTTGGGACAATGGCTTTAGATTGATCTTTTGTATCTGTTCTAGATTTTATAAGCAAAAAGTCTAACAACGTTGCAAAATCAAACAAAAAATAGGGTTGTCCATAGGAGCTATCGTCTTCTAAACCAACTTTTATCTGCTTTTTTTTTTTTTTTTCTAAAAATGTTTAGGCTTGACCGCAGTCAATTTTGTTGATTCTCTAGGCTGTGTTTACAGTGGATAGTAAACATCGTACTATTTTCTTACTTTTTTTGATGGATGCACTCTATACGACTATTACTCTAAGCATGTACACCTATGGGGGACTTTTTATTGAGTTCCAAACGAGTTTTGATGCAAAGGTTTGGCCTAAAAAAAAAAAAATCGTAGTTCAAGATCGTTTTCTGTATTTATTTCTCTTTCGAAATCGACCCTATCAAAAATCAAACGATCTTATTTACGAAAATTCATGCTCTTGTGTAGCACAGATTTATTTATTTTGGCCCCCAAAAGAAGTTTCTGTTCAGCTATATTGACTCTTTGCAGCTTTAAACAGGTCATTTAAAAAAGGGTAGATAAGCCATGTGAGATAAGCCGCAGCGACTTTTATTTGATTTCAAAAGAAAGATGTCCTTATGAGAAATGCTTGGTTCTGGATCTTTATCATTTAACCTGAGAACAGAACACTGTAACACACGAAAAAAGAAAGAAAAAAAGGCTTGTTGAATCAATGGAGAGAACTTTGAGCAAAAGAATTGCAGCAGAAAGTCAAAACCTTTTTAGTTCAAAGGCTGTTTTCTCTCTCTCTGTTTGCGTTTTTACGATGAAGATGATCAGCTCGTAGAGAAGGGTATGTGTGTGTGCGTGTGTGTGTGTGTGTGTGAATCTGAGTGGTTCCTCGGTCCTGGTGATGTTTCATTTTCCGCCGGACCCATCGATTTTTTTTTTTTCTGAATAAAAAGCTCATGAATGCCCTAAGCTTATTTGTCTCATACAATCCAAAACTTTTAGTAGTTCAAAATGGGTATGTTGGATAACAAAGATGCAGATGAATCGATGGATGGATGAAACTAACCCCTTTGTTTTTACCTTCCGTCTGCTCACTTGGATGCTATTTTTTGATTCAATGATTTATAGTTGTAAGTAGTTGAAACCGATGTTACGTAAGCCATGAGCTAAATTAGAATTACAGAATTTCAGTATCGAAGAAATTCGTGATTTGATGAACAAGGTCAGCAATGTCCGTAACATGTCTGTCATTGCTCACGTCGATCACGGTAAGTCCACCTTGTCTGACTCTTTGGTCTCCAAGGCTGGTATTATCTCCTCGGGTCGTGCTGGTGAAGCCCGTTATATGGATACCCGTAAGGATGAAATTGAACGTGGTATTACCATCAAGTCTACTGCTATTTCTATGTACTTTGAAATGAAGCCTGAAGATATCACTGAAATCCAAAACCAAAAGACTGACGGTAACGCTTTCTTGATCAACTTGATCGATTCCCCTGGTCACGTTGATTTCTCTTCTGAAGTCACTGCTGCCCTTCGTGTTACCGATGGTGCTCTTGTTGTTGTTGATTGTATTGACGGTGTGTGTGTGCAAACCGAGACTGTGTTGCGTCAAGCTTTGGGTGAACGTATCAAGCCTGTGATTTGTCTTAACAAGATGGATCGTGCCCTTTTGGAACTCCAATTGGACAAGGAAGAACTTTACAACGTAAGTTGATCTAAGAATGAGTTTATTCAAGATATTCACCTTTACCTCTTTAGTCTTTCGCCCGTACCATCGAATCCGTCAACGTCGTTATCTCCACCTACGTTGATGAAGCCCTTGGTGACTGTCAAGTTTACCCCGAAAAGGGTACCGTTGCCTTCGCCTCTGGTCTTCACGGCTGGGGTTTCACTCTTCGTCAATTCGCTAACCGTTACGCCAAGAAGTTTGGTGTTGACAAGACCAAGATGATGGGCAAGCTCTGGGGTGAAAACTACTTCAACCCCAAGACCAAGAAGTGGTCCACCAAGGCCACAGATGCCGATGGTAAGCCTCTTGAACGTGCTTTCAACATGTTTGTTTTGGACCCCATCTACCGTATCTTTGATTCTATCATGAACTTCAAGAAGGAGCAAACCGCCACTCTTTTGGAAAAGTTGGAAGTCTCTTTGACTGGTGACGAAAAGGATTTGGAAGGCAAGGCCCTCTTGAAGGTCGTTATGCGTAAGTTCTTGCCCTGTGGTGATGCTCTTTTGGAAATGATCTGTATCCACTTGCCCTCTCCCTTGACCTCTCAACAATACCGTATGGCTCTCCTTTACGAAGGTCCCAACGATGATGAATGTGCTGTTGGTATCAAGAACACCGATCCCAACGGTCCCCTTATGTTGTACGTCTCCAAGATGGTGCCTACCTCTGATAAGGGTCGTTTCTATGCTTTCGGTCGTGTTTTCTCTGGTACTGTCCGTGCCGGTATGAAGGTTCGTATCCAAGGCCCCAACTACGTGCCTGGCTCCAAGACCGATTTGGCCGTCAAGTCCATCCAACGTACTGTGCTTATGATGGGTCGTAACGTCGAAGCCATTGAAGACTGCCCTGCTGGTAACATTATCGGTTTGGTAGGTGTTGATCAATTCTTGGTCAAGTCTGGTACTATCACCACCTCTGAAGTTGCCCACAACATGAAGGTTATGAAGTTCTCTGTCTCCCCTGTCGTGCAAGTAGCTGTCGAAGTCAAGAACGCTAACGATCTCCCCAAGCTTGTCGAAGGTCTTAAGCGTCTTGCTAAATCTGATCCCTGTGTTTTGACCTTCACCTCCGACTCTGGTGAACACATTGTTGCCGGTGCTGGTGAACTTCACTTGGAAATCTGTTTGAAGGATCTCGAAGAAGACCACGCCCAAGTGCCTCTCAAGACCGGTGATCCCGTTGTGCAATACCGTGAAACTGTCACTGCCGAATCCACCATCGACTGTCTTTCCAAGTCTCCCAACAAGCACAACCGTATTTACATGCGTGCTGCTCCCTTGAACGAAGAATTGGCTGACGAAATCGAAGATGGTAAGATCTCTGCCAAAGACGACTTCAAGACCCGTGCTCGTGTCCTTGCCGACAAGTACGAATGGGATGTGACTGAAGCCCGTAAGATTTGGTGTTTCGGTCCTGACGGTACTGGTCCCAACGTGATGGTAGATATCACCAAGCAAGTACAATACCTCGGTGAAATCAAGGATTCTTGTGTTGCTGCCTTCCAATGGGCTACCAAGGAAGGTCCTGTCGCTGAAGAAAACCTCCGTGGTTGTCGTTTCAACATTTTGGATGTCACTCTTCACGCTGATGCCATCCATCGTGGTGGTGGACAAATCATCCCCACTTGTCGTCGTGTTGTCTACGCTTCCGTTCTTACCGCCACCCCCGGTATTCAAGAACCCGTTTACTTGGTTGAAATCCAATGTCCTGACTCTGCTATCGGTGGTATCTACTCTTGCCTCAACAAGCGTCGTGGTCAAGTCTTCTCTGAAGAACAAAAGCCCGGTACTCCCATGATGACCGTCAAGGCTTACTTGCCCGTCAACGAATCTTTCGGTTTCAACGCTGATCTTCGTGCCGCCACTTCCGGTCAAGCCTTCCCTCAAGCCGTCTTTGATCACTGGCAAATCATGTCCGGTAACCCTTGTGAAGAAGGTAACAAGGTGTACGACATCATTCGTACCGTCCGTAAGAGAAAGGGTCTCTCTGAAGATATCCCCGGTCTTGACAAGTACTACGATAAGCTCTAAGTAAATTAAGCATCGAATGAAAAAAGGGTTTTTATTATGATAGAAGCCATTTGTATTAAATAAATCTGAAAGTGTACAAAAAAGAAATTGTTCAATGACTCGCTAAGAAGTTGCCATTTAATTTTTCTTGTAAAAGTTCTGGTAAATGCTGCCATAGCGCTTTGCTATAGGCTTGCCTTTTGTTTTCTGTCCAGCCTGTCTCCTGTCGTTTTCTTTTTAGTTTATTCTCTGTTTCCCAAAACACTTTTTTTCGCGCCAGAGTCTCTAACGAATCCACTTGGCTGTAAGACTTGATAAACCTGTAGGCTAACACTCGCTTTTTGGTAGAAACATAGAGATGTTTGCCGTCTTGAGACCACTGAATGCCATTGATTTTGGCTAGGATCCGAAGTCGTCTGTCCTTTTCTCCTCGAAAGGAAATCATGGTTACCTCTTGTCTTGCAATCAAGTCACCTGTGTTCTGAGCAAGATTCCCATTGGAAAGAATGGATACCGTCTTGCTCGGGTTGTGTATCGATTTGGCCTCGTTAAGATCTACCGTGTGAATATAGCCGTAGCGGTGGGTGAACGCTAGTATACCCTCGTATTCTGGATGGAATTGTACTGCAAATGTATGGCCGCCTGCGTCGATACAATAAAGCAACTCCACTGTGGGAAGCACACGCCAGACGAGTACTACACTGTGAGTATCTGACGTATGAGCAAAGTACATGGAAGAAGGGCTCCAAGAGATATGCTGAGAGCAATAGAGATCCTTTGTTCCTATCGCTGTCGCTGGAATCTGTACTTTTTTGGGTGAGCTCAACGTCAGTCGACCGAGAGGGCTGTAGCCAACGGTCAAAAGAAACAGGCATGCATCATCGCCGACACAGACAAGGGACTGGCCATCTGGACTGAGTCGAGCGTCGTTGATGGCCACACGCCCAAAGGAGCGAACATGGGTGATCAGCAAGACCTGATGGCAGTGGTGATGTTTGGACAGCTCGTAGATAAGAAGCCCTGAGTCATTCATACAGGCAATCAGTAAAAACAGATGGCTCTCCTCTTGAGTTATGCGTACAATCTGAATAGAGTTGGTCATGAGCAACACATTGTTTTTACCCTTGAACTGGGTGCCATAGATCTTTTTGGGCTGTTGCTCCATACAACAGTATATTTCGAATTCGCCCTCAAGCCCACCCACTGCCATGTACCCATACTTTTCTTCAAAGCAAAGAGGTTCAAACGATAAAGAAAGATAGGTATGCAAACTATGCACGGTCGGTATTTCACTTCGCTCAATGTATTTCGTATACGGAACACATTTAGAAAGTAAACTACCCTGGCCAGATGCAGCTGAATCCTGCAAGGCTTTTTGTGGGTGATAGCGTGCCGATTGCGGTACAGAAACCGAAACATGGGTTTTGTGATAGATGAACGGCTGAGGCGCTGTGTTGCATTCTACAGAAGAATCCGTCTCAAGCCATGTTGTGTCAAACTGTTGGTTTCCATGCTCACATCTATCCTTGGTTGTGTCTTCTTCAGTGACTGGGATTCCGCATTCAACAATCTTATCTCGATAGATAGTATGTAGTCTTTCTGTAACACCATAGTCTGATAATAGTAAAGAAAGCGAGTTGGCAGACTGGTCGTGGTTAGCTGTTGAGCAAGAGAACAAAAGTTGACGCGGCCATCCTCTCTCGTGATGATAGAAGCTGGAATGGTTCCAAAACCGGTCTAGTAGTGCTTTCCGGCTCTTCATAGAATAGGTTAGTTTCATATCAGTGGATTCCCAGGTGAATTCGTTGGTGCTATGGGGATCCTCATCCCACATGTCAAAACCATCACAACAAGCAGCATCGGATAGTTCCGAGCATACAGAGTTTGCATCATCTTCGTCTCGGTGATTGGGCTGTCTAGGCCCAATATATTCATAGTCAAGTGAAAAGAGAGAATCTACTGAAGCCACGGATAGTATATCGTCTTCTTTGTCCATCATGGTGCTCATTGTCTGTTCTTAAGAAAAGGTATATAGAAAAAACAAAATGTGTATAAAAAAAGAAAAAAAGAAAAGAAATAGTTTTTTTTTTATTATTATTATTATTATTATTATTATTATTGAAAAAGAGAATTTCAGAAGAATGAGACCCAAGAACAAGAACATTTTGCAATGGAAGTAATATAAGAAAATATCCAAGAAAAAAAATTAAAGATAAAATGAAATAATTTTATTATTTTGACTTTGAGCGGGGCATCAATTCCGTACAACTGTAGCCAGTAAAGCGATCAAACCGTCGTCTTTCAATACTGATTTCTTTTAAACATACTCAACCTCTAAAAAAAAAAATTGTGTGGGACGAGACGTGTAGTGTCAAATTTGGTGTTTTGTTCTTTATTCTCAGTTCTATGCTACAAGTGCGAAGAGAATGAAATATTAAAAACAAATAAACAAATAAAGCGAGCTCTCAGAAAAAACTTGTACAAAACCCAATAAATAAACACTCTTTGTTTTAAAACACTTCTGAAAGCAGTTGTGTTAAAAATCTGCTGATGGGTTTGGCTATAACTTTAACGAAATCTTATTCTTTACAAAGCAATTGCTAGCTCTAAACAGTAACCTCCGTATGGGTACACCAACATTGGCGCAGTGTACAGTGGTTCTTCTGCATTTGTGGTATGAAACACATCGAACTCCGTCAAGTTGAGAACAGATGGGTCTTCATCTACTTGTAGAGGCTTACAGTGTATATGTGCTTTTTTTTGTGAGAGTTAGTCTAACGCTTAGGATCAGTACACTACGATACGTTCGTATTCTTTTATATAAGTTATATCGAGTACTGATGTTTGTAGCCTTACATGAGCACATGTTTCTGGACATAACTGGCCGCATGGCTAAAGAAAGCTTCGGGCTTTATCTGTAGTGTTCTGGCAACGCTAGCAAATACTGCCATAATGTCAACAGGTAGTTGGCTCACTGGCCTTTTTCAAAAAAAAAAAAAAAAAATAGAAATCAGTCTTTTCATCGCTTGAAAGTTGCAAAGAAAACAATTTTTTGTACACCTTGAAAAAAAAAAAAAAGAAAAGAAGCTTTATACACTAACATTAATATGCTCTTTTTTTCTTTTTTTCTTTTTTTTCTTTTTTCTTTTTGTATGGCATGGCTTCCTCGTTCGTTTTTGTAAATGTATTACAAAGTAATTCAAAACTTTTTTTCTTTTCTGGAAAGGCTCGTTCAACGTTTTGGAGTTTCAAGGGACAAAACGTATCTCAAACTTAGTCAACCGGTGTTTTGATACTATTTAACATGTTTTATTATTTACTTGGATGCTCTGATTATCTATTTCATCAGTTGCTTTGGTATTGAAGGGTGATTGACAAATCTTTGAGATCTTTGGATTTGAAAAAGACCTCACATATAGCATGTATTTATTCACTACTTTTTTTTTTTTTTTTTTTTTTTTTTTGAAGAAAATAAGAATACTTTAGCTTCATTTTTCATAGTTATACACTAGCAGAATTGGCTCTGTGGGTTTAAAATTACTATTTATTATATTTTTCCATTTCTATTGTTGCATATACATCGTTTAAATTCAAAACAATAAGGAGATTAGTGCACCTGTTTTTTTTTTTTTTTTTTTGTGTGTGGTACAACAGGATATTTTAGTAAGAAAAGGCTCTTTGTGCGGAAAAGACACTAGGAATTTCGTTTTCTACAAAAAATACCTGAATTCTCAGTAATTTCTAAATCTACATCTTATAAAAATGCCAGCTTGTAAACTGGTTTTGTACATTTGCATCAGGCACACGTTCCCTATCAAGTGCCTTGTTTGACTTGTCTAGTTGTAGTTCAAATTCAAAGCCCCGCTCTTGCTTTTTTAAAACCGCAATTTGGCGCTGGAGGCATTATACACTATGCGACCTACTTCCACATCTTCAGATTCTTCAAGGTCTGAAGCTTTTTCAGATTATGAATCAGAAGATACAAAAACCATAAACAACAACAACTCTTCTCAACAGTTTTTTGCAAAGCTGGTAAGAGACACTCGTTCCAAAGTTGAGCAAAAAACTTCAGAAATCAACGCTACAGTGCAAGAGAAATTACCAGAGTGGAAATCAAGAGGAGCATTGTATTCAAACAAAGCTAAAGAAGCCAGTATAGAATGGAGCAAAAAAGGAAAAGAAGCTGTTGACCGCTGGAAAAAGGACCGCTATGGTAAAACTAATCTTTGATGATTTAAAGACCTGAATTCAAATAATTTCTTTAGAGGGACAGCTTACAACATATCGACCTTTACAGCTACCTACCGAGAACCGACTGTTTGGAATGCCTTTACAAGAGGCAGTTTTACTAACAAAGATAAACAGCGAAGACCTAGTACCTGGAGTTTTCAAACGTTGTATAGATTATTTGAATTTAGTTGGTAAGCTAGAGTTGGAATCCAAAGAATTACTTTTCTAACATCTTTCAGGAATACACGAAACTGGCATTTATAGGTATTTTTTTTTTTTTTTTATAAAAACAAGTATGAAAGAACGAAACTCAACCTCTATTCTAGAATCCCTGGAAGCACACTTGCTGTCAACAAGCTAAGAGAAGAATTCAATGATGGTAATATTTAGCTTTACGGTTTCCTTTATCGTGCACTAAGATGGCTGTTAGATGTAGCGGTAGACTTTATGAAGAGTAAGCCTGACCCACATGTAGTGGGTACTTTGCTTAAGATGTATTTGCGAGAACGTAAGGACAAGCCCATGTTGTTTTTATAAACGGTTAACAAATAGATAGTCCCTGAACCTATAATTCCTGTGGAACTTACGGCGACGCTGAAAGAAAACACAGACATCATGAAAGTAGCACGCTCGATTGTATCAAAACTTTCAATATATAGCTTTTGTTTGTTACAAATGCTGTGTCATCATTTGAAAAGAGTGGCAGATAACGAAAAGGATACAAAGATGACAGTATCCAATCTAACGCTCGTCTTCATTCCGACCTTAAATATTGACAGAACACTGTTTCAGTGTATAGTTGAGCGTTGTCAGCAAGTGTTTGAAGTTGACAACAAACCGGCAGGCCCGGTGAATACGCCACCGCCTCTTCCTCAAAAGCCTCGTAATCTGTTAATAGATCCCCAATATCAATCTAAAACACCCAAAAAAGTAGTTCACTCCAAAACTATGTCAGATACAGGAATGTACGTAAACAAAAGTTCTTTGATTTCATCTAGTAAGGTTCCGCCTCCAAAGCCGGCAAGAGGGTCACAGTCACCAAACACAACTCAAGCTTCCAGACAGCCACCTCCTTTGCCACCTTCCAAACCAAGATCTAAATCGGTGTCATCTGTTCGAAGCAAATTTATATATTCTCCTGCAACAGAGCGAAATTCCGAAGAACCCATTTGGAGCCAACGAGGTCATGTAGAGTCTGTAGGGAAGCAGTTTGAGTCATTGATAAACAATACACAGTCTTTATACAAAAACAATTACAATTTTGAAAATAAAATGAAATAGGCATTTAGCATAGCTTTCCATCCTCTCGCGTATCACGTGATGGTATATTGAAAATCAGTCTCCGAAGAGGCAGTGAAGAAGTTCCCTGATTTCCCAAAGTAAACGAATCTTCCTCTTTTAAACTCTAGGTTCGACCTTACAGCTACCATGAAGGTAACTTGTCAAAATTAACTGTAAGTCAGCAGAAAGAGATGCCTCGAAGCGGATGGGTGATGGATGGATGGATGAATTAAAAAGCAAGAAAAGACAACGTGTGAAAAGGAAAAATATTTTTATGGGTCACCATGTTCCCAAAAACAGCCAATTCAGCGCAATTGAACAAACTATGAGACAAACGCCTCTCTTTCTTACATTGGAAAGAATAAGTCTTTTGCATCTCTTTCTGCTACAGACATACATCCTTTTTTGCCTCATGACTTTCCCATTAACGCTTGTTTTGTAGCTTAACATTGCGAACCCAGCTACCGGCTGTCAAAAATTGATCGATATTGAAGATGAACGTCGTCTGTAAGTTACATACACATAAAAAAACAAACTGTTGTACAGCTAGTACTTGATATTGTTTACTTACGATCAGCTGTTTATAGCCGTGGTTTCTACGATAAGCGTATGGCCCAAGAAGTTTCCGGCGACTCCCTCGGTGACGAATTCAAGGGTTACGTTTTCCGTATCACTGGTGGTAACGACAAGCAAGGTTTCCCCATGAAGCAAGGTGTTCTCTTGCCTCACCGTGTCAAGCTCTTGATGTCCAAGGGTCACTCTTGCTACCGTCCTCGCCGTACTGGTGAACGCAAGAGAAAGTCCGTCCGTGGTTGTATCGTTGGCTCCGACTTGTCTGTCTTGTCTCTCGTTGTTGTCAAGCAAGGTGAACAAGATATTCCCGGTTTGACCGACACCACCGTTCCCAAGCGTCTTGGCCCTAAGCGTGCCTCCAAGATTAGAAAGTTCTTTGTAAGTTTTAGTCTTGAAGACAATACGACTTTTATTAATTAAACACTTTCTTTATTTCTAGAACTTGTCTAAGGAAGACGATGTACGTAAGTATGTCATCCGCCGTGAAGTCCAATCCAAGACTGAGGGTAAGAAGGTCTACACCAAGGCCCCCAAGATCCAACGTCTCGTTACTCCCCGTACTCTCCAACACAAGAGACACAGACAAGCCATCAAGCGTAGAAGAACTGAAGCTTCTCGTGAGGCTGAAGCTGAATATAAGCAATTGCTTGCCAAGCGTGTCAAGGAAGCCAAGGACAAGAAGATTGAGCGTCGCCGCACTTCTTCCATGCAAAAGTCTGCTTCTGCTTAAATCATTTGATTTAATAATAAAAAACTCATTAAAATCATCAACAGTAGAAACAAAGCAGGGGTATTTCTTGTAAAAGGATTCTGTGTAGTGCTACAATCAACGCGGTCTATATTATATTTACAACTTTCGTCAACCCTCTTCACTCTTTCAGGAAGCTGTCCACTCGAAAAGCGAACCTGTCCGGCTCATCATATTTTGTGTCCGGCCGCTTGGACACTGAATTAGTCTCTGATGTACGTTCCTGAGCTATTGTTATAAAATATTTTTACACAAACGAAATGCTAACCAGAGTCTCTTTCATTAAAAATACCGCTTTGTATTATTCTATGGCGTGTTTCTTCTTGTGGTTATTTGCTTAAATATTTACTCCTGCGGTATCTCGTGTCAATGGTCTAGTTTTGTTATTCGACAAACCAAACATCGTTCTTGATTAGAGCATTTGTATACATTTGAAAACCGTTACTAGTCTCTTAATGTAGCCTCTGCATAGAGTTTTTCACTGGTTAGTGAAACCAATTAATTGTTTCTGTTTTGAAAAAAATTCAAAAACAGTCGGGGTAAATCTTTTACTGTAGAAGGAAGTGTTTTAACATAAGAGTGAAAGTCAGTGAAGCAGCTTGCATGCTTTTTATTCATCAATAGAAGAAAAAAAAGCTTTAAAAGCTTTAAAGACACATAAATTGACTTGAGGCCCAAATGGATGAAAATTCAATCGATGTTTATAACGCATATGCACAACTTTCCAGCAATTTCATGAATAGTCATTGTCGCTTTTTTCTCTTAAGTTGAACTGCTATCTGTATTTAGTATTACATGAAAGTTGCAGAGAAGTTAAGTTTTTTTTTTGCTCATCCTCTTACTATAATCCTGCATACTCAAATCTCTATGAAAAAAAAAGATGTTTAAGAGCCCAGTACTTTTACTCCCACTTTTCCGTTTTGGTGTATAGCTTAGCATAACAAATCCGAAACCTGTTCGTATAAAAAACACCTACAGTCGGGTAGAGGCCCTTTTTTTTAAAAAAAAAATTCAACAAGATGATCCTCGACCACTTTATTAGCCCCTTAGGGTTGGCGATTGCTGTTGTATCATTATTGACTACCTCATATATGTTATACATCAGATATCATCGCTACGACTACTTGAACTCCCTAATCGAAAAGTATCCAAATCCAAATATTGTTCTTGAAGACTACAATGTTGCTTTTGAAATATACAGCAACCTTTTAAACAGGGAGTTTCCATGTAGACTACTTACAATATTGGAAATGAAAGTTATGCTTATAATTTTGTGCCATAGTTTCCAATAAAATAGCTTTATCTATGGTTTTCATCAAGACAATATCTATAAAATCAATTAGTGACATGCTGCTAAGAAAAAGTGAAACGCTTGACAACTCTGCTTATCGTCTGGAAAAAACTGGCCTTAATCTTTACGATGTTATAGAGCCTTATGCTAGAATACAAAATCGAATCATGCAAGGCCAACCACCCAACGAAAAGCAAGTAGCTGAGCAGTTCAGACGTCAAGAAAAATCTATCCAGCGAATAAACAAGACACATTCAAAATACAAAATATCCAACGATGAGTACCTTTATGTTCTATATGCTTTTGCTACAGAAATAGTGCGCTGGGTAGATCTATGCGAATGGAGAAAACTCGATATTCGTGAAATTAACGTAGGTTAACATAAAACGGTAAAGGAGCCATCGTAACATTTATCTTTCTATTCCTAAATAAAGGCTGTTTTTAAAGTATGGTATGAGATAGGCATCTTGCTGGGTATCAAAGATATCCCATCCACCTATCAGCAATGGAAAGATAATATGGAGGTAACTACTTTAAAACAAATAACTTCTAAAGAAAATATTATAGGATTATGGGGAAAAAAACGCGGAATATGTACCTCGTAGTAGGGAAGGAGTCATTGCATCAATGGAGTACTTTACTGGAGTTTTGTCGTTGCCAATTAAGACCTTGACAAATATATTATTTCCATGTGCCTTAAAGGATTATGAGCGTATCTCATTTGGTATACGTAAACCTTCTTTTTTAAAACGTGCTCTATTTGGAACTGTTTTACTCTTGCGTAGACTGACTTTGCGATATTTTTATTTGCCAAAGGAGTTGTATACGCTGAACATTCCTTTTGATTTTGATATGGAGGAGAAGATAGCATCTATTAATCCTCATAAAAACACGAATATCAGCGAAAAATCAAGTACGAAGAAAAAACCGAAGATAGAAGACTTTGTTCCTCAATGTCCTCATTTTGCATCTTTTTCTAAAGACATAAAAATTTGATCAAATATTTTTCTTGATTGTTAAAGATTAACTAAAAGTCTGTATCCTTTACATTGCCCTTCCTTGTTTCCCAAGGTCATTTAGAAGTTCTTTTTTATCAAGGCCGTTTTATTATACAGGAAACAGAATGCCTTGTAAGCGATAGATCTTAATATACTTCATCATGTTAGGCGCTGCACTTTAGCTTGTGAATTGTTAAAAATGCTTTTTGTTGAAGCTACTCCTTCTGAGACATACATAAAATCATTAACATGACTTTTTTTTTATTTAAAGTAAAGCGTGTTATTAATATGCATTCTCTTTTTACTCTTGTACTCTTACTCATGTCATTATTTTTAGGCGGCCACTAATTAGAAGCGCTGTAAGCATAGTTTTTTTTTTTGCTTAAAACCAACAACTTGGGACTAGTAATTTACACCATATCCAGATTCTATTAATTTCAAATTGTTCACTGGTTTATTAGGCAAGCGCAACTTTTAATGAATGCAAACGAAAAATCAAAATAAAGTTTAGCCTCAAGCAAATAAGGATGTGTTGTTTTTGGAATTTGATTACAGACAACAAAAACGTCTATATAATTCCATTTTTGACCATCTTGAACCAATAAAAAAAACAGAGTTTTGCAATTTTATATTCGTAGGTAAGTATGCATATGCAAAACCACGGAGACCAGCCTTGAAATTAGGTCTTATCTTCAGGACTTTGGCAAGAAACCATACTCAAATTATATTGGTCCGAAGCTTTAAGGTAAGCTTGTTGTTTGGATCATGCTAGATACTAGTCAATGGAGTGTACGATTAGTGTTTTTAGCTATCAATTGAAATTGAAAAGACACTCGCAATTCAACGCCTCTAACATTTACCAGATACCACGAAATCCAGCTCTTATAAACCAAAAAAAAGTTGCTTCTATACACACATAGCATATTCGAAAAAAAATTAAAGGATAGAATATACTCTCTAGACAATACTAGATATCCATAATATGCCTCAAGTAGACCCACAGCTTTAAAATTGCTGTATGATTTATGCGATAGGAGGACTATTTTTCCATTATTATAAACTACCACGTGTAAGTGTTTTGGAAAATACTTTTTTTACTGTACAAAGTTTGCATAGTATCTCTCTATTTCTTGAGACATACCTTCTATGCTTTGGAGTAGCAGATATCTTTTTGTGCTTAATATAATCCTTCAAAAAGCTTTTTTAAAAAAAGTATGTATAACAACCGAAATGGCTTGTATACGCTTTTTATTTAGAAGATAAACAAAATTTCAACTTCAGTCAAAGTAAGTGATAGCTTAAAGCATATCTGCTTATAATACATCAACTACCAAAAACCAATCCCCAATACAAACATTTCAAAATGAAGGCTTATGTGGTAATAAACTTTTCGGAAACCCATCCATAAGTTAGCAACACTAAAAAGGGCTTTAATAGATTATTCTTTTTTTCTTACAACCAAAAATAGCTATTTTAGGCGCTGATTCAGTAACTCGTAGCTACAAGAGCAGTGACCATTCCCTATTGATTATGAAAAAAGGAAATGGTGTTCTGGTGTATTTTTTTAATCCACTCATTAATTCCGATTAAATATTCAGAGTTAATGGGTCCATTCAGCGCTGTGTCAAGAGATAGGTTGCGGCTGGGTATTCTCGACAATTCAAAAAAGGCATCGGGACAAAACTCTGGATTTGACATGCTTCCAAACTCACTTTTGGCCTCATTTGATTGTTCTTGACCGTTTGAAAATAAATTCAAGGATACGCGACTTAGGGATTTGTCCCAAGCTACATCCTCTTCAATCATTGCTGCAAGATCGTCAATGCGGCTTCGAGTTGTCTTGGGGTTGACTAGTCGGTCTGTGGTGACCTGAAGGAGATTTTCAAAAGTATGCTTAAATTCAGGCACTTGCATTATCTGGTTTACTAAAGGGCGGAGCCCCCATCCAGGAAACGTACTGTAATTTCCACTAATCATCTTTTGCAAACGTACTATAGAAACGCCCAGAGTAGTATCCATATCTGAAGGAATATAAATGAAGCGTCTTTCCTTAGGGTCTTGATAGAGATAATAGTTATCAGCCATTGCCAAATGGCCATCAGAGTGGCCCATTAGAACTTCAAGGACAAGGCTTTTTTTTTTTAAAAAAAAAAATAAAAAGCAATCTGTGAGTTTTGGTAACACTTTATATTCGGTTTTTTTACGATCTAAGAAAGGAGTCCATATCTATCTGCTCATTCCACTTTTTGACTACATCTGGACTATTGGTAGGTGGATTTACAATGAATTTTGTAAAGTTAATTAATGGTTTGTAGTCATCATTTTTGCTGCCCGAAGCCTTTTCTTTAATTTTGTATTGACCGTCTTCGTATGCTGTGCTATTCTCATAAAATGACAAGTCCGATATATGTTTTTGTTGACTTGCTTTCAAAGAAGTATAAACACCTTGGTACAAATAGCCATTTTTGTATGATCTGTCACCGTTTGCAAACATATTCGAAAGCCAGCTGTCTGTGAAAATATCAATCATCCCAAACAGACCCAACTCTTGATCGTTCATAAAAACACGCACAAATGAAAAATCCGAAGAAGCAAGTCCCATTGATTTTACGAAATCATATGCGACTTGTTCCCGAAGATATGTTGGGTCCAGGTACAGAGAGCGCAGCTTAATTTCTCGGTAACCGTACATATTTTCTCCTTTCTTCAGCTTTAAATTGTAGGAGAGTTTTGGCATCCATCGAGAGGATCGGCCAGATAGAGAAACTTCTACCCCTTGAAATTTTAAAGCATCTTTTAGCGAAAGATACGTTAAATTCGATTTGAATTTTATATCTGCGCTAACGTTGTGATGCATGGCGTCAATCATAGTTTGATCACCTGTAATATGAACAGTCGGTATCTCATTATGTTTATGCAAATTTGATTGAATACGATGGATGGATTTTAGAGGAGGATACACCTGAGGAAACTGTGCATTATCCCGACTATTCCACGTGCGATTAAAAAATTCGTTGGGCGTTTTCATATTTACAGAGTGGCGAATAAAAGGCTCAGGCTGAGTGCTGTTTTCCAGCGTTACTCTAGCGTATTGATAACCAAGCAGGGCAAGCGGCGCTTTTCCAGTATAAAGAATGGGAAAAGAGCTATTTGAATTAAGAGGGTAGCTAGTGTTGTCCACAATAACGCACATAGATATATGCAAACTTCTGTTTAACATACTAATAACATTATATTCTATACTTGAGGCTTCGTCTTGCTGAGCATATACCAAACAATACAAAAGAATTCCTATTGTGATATATATTACTTAGTAACGAAAAAAAAACTCTTTAGTTTAGTAATAATAGCAATTACCAGCTGTTATGAAATGTTTTAGAACCATTTATAAAACCAAGAAAGTGAAGAAATCGCTACACAACAATTAAAAAAAAAAAGAGAGAGACATATTTAGCTTTTAAAGATTAAATTTATATAGTATTTTATTTACGTAGGTTATAAATCGTTTAGCTTCTGTTTATAATGCATGTTACTGGCCTTTCTGTGCATATTTATTCTTAAATTTTGCCAAATGACGATACCTTATTAATAAAAAGCAAACTGTAGAATTATTACATAATAAACCCATACTTTTTCAAAACAGTTGAATCAAAACATTTATTACTGCGTAAAAAACTGGAACGCCAGCGTTTAGCAATAATACCTAATGCTCAAAATACAGAAAATGCCGTTTATATTTTGCTAACAAGAACCGAATAGTCCAAATACAACAGTTAGTACCTTATAAAATATAAATCTCTCTCTTTTTATGTCAACCTTGGCCGAGCCCTTATTTCAAAATCTTGACGTAAAAGTAAGTCATCTACCCGGGCTAATAGCGTGTTACTTTATAGGAGATTCAAAACCCAGTCTTTTGGTATCAGTTTTGGTTTATCTTCCGTGCACCCGATACAGTAGTTACAAATCTGCGTCCTGTATCATGCACTTTATTAGTTACAAAAGGCTTTTAAAAAAATTAAATCTGAGATTTTTTTTTGCTTAATATATTAGCCATACACCACCGAAAGATCAGCAAAGTTGTTTTCAGTTTTCAAGTGAAACAAGTCAGTGCCAGACTACCTCAAATTTAACGTTGTCTGTGATAAAAATGAGGAGACTTCAAGCTTGAAAACTATGGGGCCTTTCATTTCTCACTGCACGATTAAAAAAAGTCCTGTTCTACTGCTGGTTGAGGAGCACAGCGGTAAAAATCCTCGATTCCTTTTTTATTCTGACCGTCTTTGTAGCGGTAGTTGTGAGCAGTTTTAGTTTCCTTACCACTAACATCAATGCTTACTAACATCATCAGTAAGAAAAACCTGGTCAATTTTGTAAAAAAGATTCTATTATTCACAAAAGTACATCTGAAACGCATTAGAGTGCCCTTTACAACCACATTCTATCCTGCTTTTGCTGTTAATGTTTATCTTCAGTATGTGGCTTTGAATTTCAAACCATATTTGTCTTTTTTTTTTATAGTATTGTGATTACACTAGACTGTGTTTTGAGCTGTATCTTTTTGCTGTCTTGTAAAAAGTGAGAATGCAGTTTTATAGAAAGGAGCCTATCGAAAGTCTTTTTTTTTTTCTAGTTGACATTTCAATTTAGCCAAATGATTTCGGCTTCCGCTTCGTTTGCAACACGAAAGATTTGGGTGCCAGGTATGTTGTTGATATCTATATCGATTTTGAACTCAAAGTAATAGAGAACAGTCTTAAAGATCTAATTAGTCCAGACAGAGCCAATCCAAGAAAAGTTGACTGATATGTCGGTAATGCTTTGTATGCTCAATATTTATGTAACCTTGATAAAATTCAATCGTTGTATTTGTTATAAACTTGCAATCTTTGCAAGCTTACTGAATCTATAATAGCGTGGTTTCTAATATTATTAAAGTACTGCATCAATTTTTTTAATTTACAAATCGATTATATGTACTATTCCAATTGAATACACAGTTTCATCTACAGTTGTATATATCTCTATACCGTGCGTTGTTTACGCAACAAGATACATCGAATATATTTCAAAAAATGAGAGAACTACAGTTGTGCGTACACCATGGCTACTTCATACATTTTGAGCAAATACTAGGTTAAATTTAATCATCAAATCTAGTTGATATTAAACTTTGACTTTATTGTGTCTATTTAGAAAGATTATAAAGAACATGGAATGAATAGTAGTAAATCAGCAGATAGATAGACATCATCCATCTATTTAATTGGAAGGCTTCACTTTTTTTTTTTTTTTTGAATTTAATTAATCCAATCTTTTGTGGCAGCTCTAAATATGTGTTGGCCCATAAGTTTAGCGACGAGTTTCCCCATTTCTTCTTGCTCAGCTACAATTTCCACAGTACCTGCTGCATAGGCTTGCCAGTAGACTTGGGTTTCGGCACTTTGTTTGCTGACTGGCCGCTTTTCTTGGTGATCGTCTTGCTCAGTATATTTTTCCTGCCACTGCGTAGCCTGTTGTTTCTGTAATAACTTTCGCGCTGTTTCTGCAGAGGGTAAAGAGGCAGGCAAAGAAGATTTTGTTCGCAAGGAACAAGCTAGTGTATAGAGGTAAAGGTGAATTGTGGCTGCCAACTCTCGTCGATAGGCATTCATAGGATTCATTATGGTCTGTCTGACATGTGTATTCACAAATGCCTGTGTTTCTAATAGATGGCCGATCCAATACAAAATGTGTTTTTCGCGCTCTAAAATCTCTTTATAAACATGCACTGGAAAAGGGCCTTTGGTCAGACGAGGTTCCATCTGGGCTAAAGTAAGCATTTGGCCTGTCAATTGATGTTGCCGGCGAAGTGCTTTTTGGTTACACTGGGTATCTTCCAGAGTAGATTTATAACGATATGACTGAGTATTGTCTTGACATATAAGAGAGGCTACTTTGGAGTATTGTATACCCGTAGCAATCAGAAGATTTGAAAGATGTCTGCGTATCAACTTACGCGCCCATACCGGCCAAAGAAGTTGATCGATGATCATCACAAGGATGATAGCCAAAATAGCAGTCAAGCTACGCTTCCATACGGGTGCAAAAAGCCCTTCTCCCAGCTTATCGCTATACCCAGTCGAAGTTATCACACCCAAAGTGAGAAGTGAGATAAACCCAATTCTTGGGTGTTTGGATTCCAGCAGAAGATACCACATCGGTATCTGAAAAACACCCACTAACACTGCCAACACATATGGATTCTGATTCCGATTACTGGCCAGCAAACAAATGTAACCACAGACAGCTCCAATAATAGTAGCTGAAACACGGTAGAAACATTGCCATGCAGTGGATCCTACGGTAAAATTGAACACTACCATGGCAGACAGCATGGCCCATTGCCCATGATAATTCTAAAAAAAAAAAAAAAGCATGTGTAAATATACACACAAAAGTAGATTGTCTTTTCATACATTGTAAAGTTCATTTGCTCCTTCGATTGGCAACCAAGCCATCAGACCCAACAACTCTAAAGTGATAGCAAATTTGAAAGCGTAACGTACCGGATCAGCGCGAAGCCAAGCATTGATACGCTGTAGGTATTTTGTCCAAAGGTGATTACCGGGAGAATTCTGAAGCGGTATGATGGCCTCCATATCATCAATCCAGTCACTTCCTATGGACAGCCGTTTGTCTGTGGTGGGCTGTGTGTTTTTTTTAGAGGGAGCGTCGTTTTCTGTTCGACGTGTGTCTTCTCTATTCAATAGCTGTTGTTGGTCAAACAAAACCTGTTCAGTCGCACTTCTTTCGCCTTTGGCATTCTCGGCGGCACGACCGAGCCATTTCTTGAGTGGGACGCGAGGAAAATAGATATGTACGAACCGACCGCTTCGTTTCTGGACGAGTCGATTGGCTTGTTCTTGAAGTGCTTGGAGTCGATGCACAAACTGAGTGAGCGTGAATAGGAGAGTGTAAATCATATAATGGTCTTCAACAGGCACCGCTCGACGTTGTTGATATTCGTTCTCGAGAATGATCTTGGCCTCTTGAAGGCTTTGAACAGCGTCGTTAAGATCATGCGCATCTCCGCTTTTTTCGCGAGGCACCGCGCCACATGGAATGGCGTTATTTTCTTCCAGGTGGGACTGAATCTGTTGAAGGGTGGAGATACATATCCTAAGGAAGCGCTGGAGCTGAGGTTGAATAGCGCCCTGAAGTTGGGAGATACATTTGTATTCAAGTTGAGAGACAGTGGAGCCTTTGGTAGAGCTCGGCACACCAGGTAGATGCATTGAGAACAAGGCCTGTTCCATCTCAATCGTTGTATCTGAAGGGTGTAGGTTTTTGTCCTGATCTGAGTTTTTTTGATGCGAAACAATAGAACTCCCGCGTTCGATAATAAGAGAAAAACCGTAGAGGTAACGAGAGAGACTGTCGAGAGTTACTGCAAATGACTTGTACCAGACAGGCCGATAGTGGGAAACGACAATTTCGTACTTCGCTTCTTTTCTGGCGGTTTGCATTTTGGATATATCTCCGTCGAGCTTTTGGATCAATTGATGTAATTGCTGAGAGACACTGACATCATCAAATGGTGCTTGGAGTACCTGCTGTTCAATAAATTCCAACACATTTTGAATCGAAGATAACGCATTAGCAAAAGAAGTTCTATAAAACCAAGTTTGTTTGTTTTTCGTTTTTTTTTTTTTTTTTTTTTTTTTTGTTGTAAAATAATAATAACAATAATTACTTACTCTGACACTTTAGCTGCTGTTTCTGGCCAAAGGACAAGATTGATAACGAGAGCAATAGCGCCGCCGATAAGTACAGGATAAAAGATACCTACGATAGACATAACATTGAACTGTTTATCGTAAATTCCTTTGGTGAGGCCAAAGAGGGGTAAAGTAAAAGCTTGTAAAGCAGGTATAAATAATCTTGGGTATTTAAGTCGATAGTAGGCTGTGAAAAAGACAGAGAGAAAAAAGCCAAGGGCCGCAATCACGCCTGCACCATTGGAATATAGATTGGGGTTGTTGTTATATAATACACAGAAATAACTTATGATTGCGCACCAAATAGCAGGTATCAGCATCATGCCTACGTTGAGTGTCATCTCCACAATCTGATTTCCTGCCGTCCCACTTGCATTGAAAAACAGTGTGCCGAGTGTGACAAGATATGGTACAATACCCACGTTACTTTCAACTTTGGGAATTAAAATAAGAATAGTGGCAATTTCATAGGCAATAGCGCACTTTATTATCTTTTTCCAAAGTGTCAAGTTGGTATTAAGTAGACTCGATAACCTCATTTCGCAATGGAACTTTAAAAGAAAGAAGTAAAAGAGAAAAAAGGAATATTTTTTTTCTATATTAAAAAAAAAGCACTAGTGAAAGAAATACAAAAGCATACGAAGCATCCTTTTTGAATACATTGCGGAACAAAGACAACCCTTTCCTAATTGAATCGCCGCAAAATTATTTGACCAACTGAGTTTTTCGGGTATAGTTTTTCTGGCCTTTTTAAAAGTATTTTCAGGCCTTTGTCTTTTTCAGACTAGGCTTACATTGCTTGAGAGATTTGTGTAGTAACTTAAGATAACTTTGGGGGAGCTTTTTTTTTTGAAGGATGCTTTTCGTCTTTTTGTCGATTGTGTTACCGAGCATATCGTGTCTCGTAAAAAAGCAATGGGTCTGTTTTATACCGCTCCATAAGACCAAGAGAGAGAGAGCTAATAATCCAAGACTACCTATGAGATAGAATGCATAACCTTTCGCTGCTTGGAAAACCCGGAGCGCCCATTGATTTGCTTGCAATAATCAATGAATACTGACCCATTAGAATGTAAACAATATTATCTTGTTTTGTAAGCAATCAAGTGGACTTCTGAATCGATGCAGGTAATGCCAGTTTCAGCTAGTAAGAATCTGTCATCGTTTACCTCCATAGCCACCCTTTAATATGTATAATTAACGGACCCTCAATCAAATGATCGATAAGCATGTTTTGTCTAAAATCAATTGTTATGCCAGCTAGGAATGGCTTATGGTCAAACAGGACAAAGTGTTTTTGAAAAGGCCCGAAAACTAAGTTAAAAAAAAACTGTGTTCTGAGCAAGTATTGCTGGCAAACGCTGCTGTTCAACTAAAGCAACGAATACATAGTCCGGTTCTGAGAGGGCTCAAGAGCAGTAAAACGCAAATTGCTAGAAAATACTCTTTATATACAAAGTTTTTCTTTTTTTCTTGTAAAAACTGTTGCTTTTCCCTGTATAAATATGGTAAATAGATCAGCAAGAGTTGTGATGAAGCCTGACGAAATGGATATCATTTAGCCGAAAAAGCCTTTTGGTTGCATTAGAAAGTCTTCAGGATATAAGTATAACCCGATCTTTATCCTGATTCAAAGTAACACAGATTGTACAAATCAAGAACCAACATTCAAAAATACCAAGTTCTGTCAGGTTTTTAAATCTCATATCTACTGCTGCGAGAAAAAAATAAATAAATAAAGAGAAGAACAAAGGAAAGGAAAATTTATTAATGGATTGAATGGATGAGGAAGGAAAAAGAATTAAGAGAGGAGATTATAAATATAAAACAAGAATAATGGTAATAATAATATCAAAAAAGGAAGATGTATAGATTTCTGCTATAAAGATCTATGTATCTATATATGTATATATACGTGAGAGAGAGAGAGAGAGAGAGAGAAAAAAAGAGGCTATAGCTTAAAGTTGAATTGCTTCTTGGAAAGATCTAATCCATAAAGATAAGATGAAGCCATGACTACCAAAGCACCCAAGATAAAGACGCCCGAGGGTTGAAAGTTAAATAAATAGATGCTGATGATACCTGAGACAATGATGGATAAACTTGTGGCGAAACCTTTAAGGATATTGTCAGCATATTTTACGACGATAGCGACCAATAAGCCTCCGAGGGCTTGGTTAGCCACTACAATCCAGGTTAACCCGTTATAGCCTTGCAATAAGCCGCCTTCCTTAATGGGCTGCAAATCGTATACCAACATTCCGATGAAAGAAAAGAAGGCGCCAGAGATACCGAGTTGGATGTTACGGACCCACATGGAAGTATCGGATGTTTTAAGGATCTTTTCAAAGTAACAGCCCGCAAAGCCGGACGAGACGCAACTGGTAATAACTGCAATCAAGCCGATCAAAGGATTCTGAGGGACCATGAGTAACTCATCTGCTGCTGAAGGGGCAGCGGTGGAAGGACGAGCCATGCTCTGGGACTGAACGAGTGTGACGCCCATCATCAAGAGGAGCAAAGCAAACCATTTGTCCCGACCCAGACTTCTTCCTAATAATGCAACGCTGAATACGGCTGTAGACATGATTTTCATCTGATAGGTGACTTGGAAGGTGGCTGCCTCTAAATTGCTCAATGCGACATACAATAGATTGTTCTGAAGGGCGTAAAGTCCAGAAGGAATCAACATCTTCAAGGTCTCGGTCGGTTTCAACAAGATTTCTTTCTTCACCATTGTACTAAACCTGTTCCAGTTGCCCTGTTGGTATCTCATCACCCATAAACAGGCCACAATCTTCAGTACTTCCGCTAGAAAAACAGCGCTAGACGCAATATACATTGTTTGGCCTGGTTTTTGTACGATTCTAGAATATCTCATCATCAAAACAAGTGTACTATTCTGAACCACAAGAACAACCAGAGACAACTGCTTTTTTGTTAGTCCAAATAAGAAAGGTTGACCTAAACAAAAACTGGAGATGAGCAAAGAGTAATGAAAAAAAAAAAGGCTTACTTGTGGTGTTTTTCTCGTCTGTATTAGAAACAGGTAATACATTTTTGCTTCCAAAGATGCGCCTTGATTGTTGCTGAACAGACATTTACAGTAAATGTTTACAACAGAAAACAAGAAAGAGGGGAAAGGGGCTATAAAAAAAAATACAAGTAAAAAGACAAAAAGCAAATATTTTCTTTGAGCACCAATACATATATTTTACTCTCCAGTGGTTCCTTGTTTCGATATCCGATATCCAATGAAAAACTCTTTACTATTGAACAGTACACAAAAACAATTTCTGTTTGTTAAAAATAGACTTTTTTTTTATTGACAAAGTTCTTAAATAGACCCTTTTAGGTTAACGCTTTGGCCCCCTTTGTTCGATATCTGGATAGACAACAGCCTATGACGATAAAATAATCTGAGAAAACGTACATAAACACACACATACACACATAAACATACACACATACAAAACAAAACTAGTTAAAAACCAATGCTTTTTAATTCTTTTTGAACGACAGAAAGAGGAAGATCCGTGTTACACGGCAAATTGCAAATGATTTGTTCTGAGTGATTTTATTTTACAAATTTGGTAAAAAATAGAGTGAATCAACACGTTTTGTGTGAGCCGGTTTCAAAATGCTTCTGGAATCCATGATTGCCTGTAATTTGTATGAAAAAGATAATGAAAACAGTAAAAAAAAAGAGAGGGAATAAAAGCAAGGCTTAAAAATCGCTTTGAAAGGGGAGTTTTTTTTTTTTTTGGAAGGCTTAAAAAAATAAGAAGAAATTGTAAGAAATGCTTGGTTTTTTAGTTCTTATGATTGTCGTTTTATCTCTTTCTTTTTTTGTTTTGCGTACAAAACAAATGTGAGTCTCTATTTTTTTTTTTTTTTTTTTTGCCCAAAACAATAAATAAATGATTCCAGTCAAATGTGTCTACAGAAAGCGCCGAAAATAGCCCTGTACCGCCAGTTCAATATTTCAAAATCCGTAGACAAATCGGTCTGTTTCTTGAATCGGGCTTCTATGGCTTCTAGGTGTACCGTTAAAAATTAGTGCTCTGAGGATAATAATAATAATATAAAAAAAAAGAAGAAAGAAAAGCGTTAGAGTGTTTGAGAATAGTTTTTAACCACTTAATCAATAAATTGTTTTACTTTCCCAAGTCTACGATAGAAATCAGCCAAATAATATTAGTTGAAAGTCATTGATAACCAGCTTGGGTAGACCCTGAGGAGTGTTTGAAACTACCTTTAAAAATGTTTGTGGGAAAGAGCCTTAATGATGGCAAAGTAGCTTTGATTTGTTAGAAACGGTGTGCAACTTGTTTTACTTTTCTATCAAAAGTAAAAGAGTAAGCAGATTTTGTTAGTCAGAAAACAGCTGCATTTGGAGTATAGACAGAGTCCGGTTTGGCTCAAGATAGAGAGCATGATTGTTTTTGAATTTTTTATATGGACCTGCAGCATATGCAGCAGGCTATGTCGTTGAGGGCATTGGCAAGAGAGCAAACGGTCTGTCATTACACCTACGGTTATCTGGATGTGATGACAACCATTGTTTGATTTTATCTGAAAAGTAGATTCTATCTCAAGCTATTTAGATGGATACGTCTTTCATCGTGATATTCGAACTTTGGGTGATTTCTATTGCATGCTTTTCCCTGTTTAGAGACAAGTTTAAATTGAACTATAAACATGTGTAAGCATACCGGATATATCCATAGAACAAAAAAAGTAGGTGTATTTAACAAAACAATCCTTTTTATCCTAGATAGATTAATAGAACCTTGTGTGGCCCTGTATTATTGTTTTGGTTCTCTCTCTTGGTGAAATCAATTCCATGATAAGACCACCCGTGGGATGATTTATTAAATTAAATGGAAGGGAAATGTCAAACGATGAGTTTTGCTATTTTATCATCTCAAAATATAAAGGAGTGGAGTGCCCTTGATAGTACGCGGAGATTTATCTCTTGGAGTTGTTTCATCATGCCGTCTGTTTGTGTTTCAAACATGAAGCGATTCTGTTACTCGAAATAAAAGAGATAATCTCGTCTAGAGTCTTTGTATCTCCTTTGTTCGTTTTCGTTTATTTCGCCGCCCTTCAACAAAGGAAACAGTGGACGATAAAAAGTAATAAAAGTTCCTTAGAGTCGCGTTTCTCTCCCCCCTTCTATTCACAAATTTGCAACTGTTTGAGTCTTTATCTATACTTCCATGACGACATCAAAGTCTTTTTTATCTTATTTTTAAAGTCTTATTTTTAATTTTTTTTTTTTTTTTTTTTTTTTTTTTTTGGAAAAGGCTTTACTATGCAATGGTTTGAACGCTAATGTTGTTCTTGACTTCATTTGACCATAAAGTGTAGTGTTGAAAACAAAACGCCAGTGTATTTGCCACAAGCTAAACATAAGGCATACCACAATTTTTGTCGGCGACAACTTCCATTTTCGTCTGGCTTATGGCAGGAAGTGAAAAAAAAACAGAGTACATGTTGTGCTGAAACTGAAAGTGCTAGCTATATGATTTTGACAATGGCGGGAGGCCTCCTGATAAGAGAAAGCTCTTGTGAAGCTGGCTTCATCAATGAAAACACGCTTGTGGCTATGAGTAACATACTTAGGCTGAAGGCTAGCAACACGTTTCTTTCTCCATTGGAGCCTTTCCACAGGTACTACTCTTTTGTCTTGCTCTTTTTTTAAAAGACATCTACGCACTCTATACCGGCAAACTATTTCTTTGCTTGTTGAGCGTTGCAGGAGTGAGGGTGCTATTTACCATCTAAATTATAGTTTTGTGGGGAGGAGTTTTTTCTTTTCAAGATCAAAGCAAAAACGACGGAAAACGATAGCATTCGACTGGCTCTTCCTAGAGATACTAGATCAAAGTTTCGGGTGGTGAGTGGAAACCACGTCATTTGTCCGTAACCTTCAATAAGATTTTTGCCCAAGAGCCTGCAAAAAAGAACAGCAGGCCGTACCTTTTGGCCAGGATTCACCACAGATTTAGGCTGCGAGAGTAGGTCTGTGCTAGACATAGGTACCCACTTAGATTCTTGTTTCCTTTGCTCTATTACTTGTGAGGGAACGCTTTTTAAAAAAAAAGCACGTAAAAAAGTACCTTTTGGACAATTCATTGGTTAATCTAAAAGAAAATAACCACGCAAAGAAAGAAAATGAAGGCTGTATAGGGCATGAATTTCTTTCATAGATAAAAGACAAACAAAGCTTTCCAGCCATTCCAAGAAAAAAAACAGAAAAAAAAAGATTGAACCTCAAACTAAACTTTCGTCATCAGAAACCAAAACGGTCTACCTACACAGACTTTGAAGTAAAGGGGATTTTTTACCAAACGAAAAGATTGCTACTATCCACTCAAGCTTTCTATAAGTCATTAGCCTATCATGCAGATACGTCTAATGACGCCTTGTTGTTAGGAAGGGCTTGCAGCTCATAAAGAAAGCCTGAAAATACCTTTTGGAATATCTCTCGTACGAAACCTTGTTGACAAGGCAAAAGATTTCACCCCCCCTTTTTTTGGAGGACCCAATGAAGTTGCTGCTAAAACTACAGTGTGAAAAAACCAACCAAGACTCCGATATCCATTTATTGGTGGGCTACATTATACCTAAAAAAAAGTGACCTTCTTCTGACGATCGTCTCACGTGATTAGGTTCAGATAGAAGGAAAAAAAAAAAAAAAAGGATGCAGCTTTTAGTTTTTCTTTTCTTTCATTTATCTATTTATTTTAACCATCTTTTTTTTTTTTTTTTTGGTGAAAATAAAGAGAGCTGGTTTTTTTCTTTTGTCTGCTTAGTAAAGAAAAGTTTAAAAGGATTCTACCTCTACAAGAAAGAAAGCATGTCAGAAGCTATTGAAGGGGATGTGGAATCGATTATATCACGTTTGTTAGAAGGTAAAAGGCATAGGAAAAGAATAGAGCGATGGGAAAGGAGATGAAGAGTGAGTAGCGAGAGTATTGAGAACGGATACTATTAGTGAGAGGTAGTCGACCTGGCAAGCAAGTTCAATTAGCAGAGAATGAGATAAGGTTCCTTTGTCAGAAGGCACGCGAAATATTTATGAGCCAACCAATTCTGTTGGATTTGGAGGCACCGATCAAGGTATGTGGCGATATTCACGGACAGTACTACGATCTGCTGAGGCTGTTTGAATACGGAGGCTTCCCCCCTGATGCCAACTACCTTTTTATGGGAGACTATGTGGACCGAGGTAAGCAGAGTCTGGAGACCATCTGCCTTTTGTTGGCCTACAAGATCAAATACCCCGAAAACTTCTTTATCCTCAGAGGAAACCATGAAAGCGCTAGTATCAACCGTATCTACGGCTTTTACGACGAGTGTAAGCGGAGGTACAACATCAAGCTCTGGAAAACGTTCACAGACTGTTTCAACTGTCTGCCGATCGCTGCTGTGATTGATGAAAAGATCTTTTGTATGCATGGCGGCCTTTCGCCTGACTTGCAGTCCATGGACCAGATCAGACGGGTCATGCGCCCCACCGATATACCTGACACTGGCTTGCTCTGTGATCTACTCTGGTCAGATCCAGATAAGGAAGTCACTGGCTGGAGTGGAAACGACCGCGGTATCTCGTTTACCTTTGGCCCAGACATCGTCGCCAAATTCTTACAGAAGCACGACCTCGACCTTGTCTGTCGCGCCCATCAAGTTGTTGAAGATGGTTACGAATTCTTTGCTAAAAGACAACTCGTCACTTTGTTTTCTGCTCCCAATTACTGTGGTGAATTCGATAACGCGGGCGCCATGATGAGTGTTGATGAGTCCCTCATGTGTTCTTTCCAGGTATAAACATTATATAGACCCATAGTATCTACCTGCTTACTCTTCTACACAAAGATATTAAAACCTGCTGAGAAAAAGGCAAAGTCTGGATTAAATAATGGCAATGGAAAGCAAAGAAATTCAAGAGGAAGAGTTATGTAATATATACACCAACACGCACAATCACAATCACAATCACAATCGCACACAACCACACATATCTAAACAGTATACAGGCCAAAAAAAAAAAAAAGAAACAGGAGAGGACTTACACTTTATGACCAGAAAAGAAAAAAAAAATCAAAAAATAACAAAAACAGCAAAAAATAACAAAAAACAACAAAAAACAACAAAACAAAACAAAAAAACAAAACAAAAAACGCCTTTTCCTCAGCTCCTCTTTTAAAACAATAAAAACCCTTTGAACAAAAGCTCTAGTGTCAATAACTAAAAGGTCGCCTTTGTCTATTTTTGTAGGTATTTCCTTTTCTTTTTTTTTTTCTGTTTTTATTCTTTACATTAAAGTGGAATCTTCAGGATCATAGTTGTCATTAATCAACCTGTATACATAAGTGGGTGGCGCGGATCCACTATCATAGAAAAAAAAGATGAGTCATGCCATTTCTTTTTTTTTTAAAAAAAAATAACTTACAGGTTATGAATAAACAGACTGACATAATCAGGTCCAACATAATCATAATAAGGGTTGACAATAGTCGCTTTGTCTATAATGGCACCCTCTTGGAAACTGAGGACGTTTTGTGGTGGTACAGTAACGTTGAAAGCATCTGCGTCATAGGCAAATAAGGGTGATAGTTTATAGAGAGCAGTACAGATCAAGACGGGTGTAGAATGATGTTTGGCGGCTGCTGCTAATAGATGAGACCCAGTCACGGAGACAAGCGCTCCATTGGCCAAGACTATAAAAAAGGGTGTTATCGGCCGTTGTTTTGAAAGAACTCCTTTACCTGCATGCGCACCCATAACTACCTTATTTACACGAGGCATGGCAGCAAAAATAGCCGAATCGGCAATGACAGTTGTATCAATACCAGCTTTAGATAACTCTAAAGCCATCCGGTGTCCTTGATATCTATAGAAAAGGTAAGGATTCGAACGGCCCTCTGGACAAAAAGACTTTACGTGGGGGCGGTCTCTGCTACAATGACTTGAAACTTTCTTTTCTGCGCAGCACGGATCAAGAACTCTTGTACTGTACGAGACTGGCCCATGGTCATGATCACCTCACTAGATGAAAAAACAGGTGAGCCGCAACAAGATCTCGTAAAATCGATACTTACTTGGCATGAATAAAATCCAAAGCTTGATCAGCGATACCTTTATAGATCGTATCAAGATCAGCAATGATTTCCTCTGTAATCTCCTGAATTATCAAAGGCTTGAGATTATAAGTGTCGCGAATCTTCTTTTCTGTTTCTTCTCTTTTTTTTTCTTTGAGGGTCATGATTGACATGTCTGTCAAGAGACTAAACATCGACGTTTGTGTGGCTAGTGCAGGTCGTTTTCTTTTATCTACCGGTGTCTGGGTAGGTTCACTTTCTTCTTCCTCTTCTTCTTCGGTCAAGTCGTCAACGCTAGAATCTTCAGGCGTAGCCAAAGAACGATCGTCTCTACCGTCTGTCTCTAATTCGCCTCGAGACACCTCTCGAATCACCTTTAACACTCGTTTGACAATATTACCCACAGCCAATTCTATACATGTATACATTGGTTGGTTTCAAGGATCCTATGGAAAAACAAAGGCTGTCTTTCTTACCGTTCGGTTGGGCAGAAGCTAATCTCAAACCAGTAGAAGTCACAATATCTACCAAAGTATCCACATCCCTCCAGCGAGACATCGAGACCACTTGTCTTAAAATGGTGGCTGTTTCTTTAGCGACAAAAAAGGAGCCTACAATTTGTCTTGCTCATTCTTTTAATATTCTACACACAAAAAAAGTCCTCTAATAATAAACCTTCTCTTAAGCTTGAAAATAAACTCTTGTATCTGTGCCTCAACTTGTTTAGGAAGTGTCATGAATGATTAAAAAGAGTATGAATGTATGGAAATGAAACAAAAGTATCAAAAAAAAAAAAAGACAGAAATGAATGGTGCGTGACTGTCAGGTTTTTTTTTTCTTTTTTTCTTTTTTTTAATATGAAATCTTTCCATGTTTTTTTTTTTTGTTTTTTCTTTATTACGATAATAAACTGAAATTATGGATTCATACCAAGGAACAACCATTCGCCAACCTCCTGCCATGATCTACTTGTGTGCCGGTACGTGTTTTTTTTTTGTTACTATTGTTTTCTTTTTATACAAAAGAATGAGGCTTTTATATTAATGATCGTTTTTATAATAGATTGTGGTTTAGAAAACCAGTTAAAGCCAAGAGAACCCATTCGTTGTCAAGAATGTGGACATAGAATTATGTATAAAAAGAGAACCAAGAGAAGTAAGGCTTGCCATAAACATTGTAGAATCATAGTCTGACATATATCCCTTCTGTAAATAGTGGTACAATTCGAAGCTCGTTAATCGTTTTGAAAAAGATTCCACGCCAAACAGAACAAAAAGACATATAACGACCCAAGTGTAAATAAATAAGAGTTTGCTACCTCCCAAAAAAAAAAAAAAAAAAGAGTAGAAAATAGAGAGAATCGACTGTGCCCCCTTTCCACTTAAAGATTTTGTGCTTCTTAAGAGGTTATTGATTTCTAGAACAAAAACGGACTGTTCTTGCATAGAATGAGTATATATATATATATATATATATGTACGTGTTTATATTTGACAAGCCTGCATAAGACTGTTTTAAGAGAGCTCTAGCTTTAGGTAGCTGGTATAACTACTAGTCGACCCCCCCTCACTCTACAAAGAGGTTGTCAAGTGACGCCTTTATTTGAAAGCTTGTGTAATACAATGCTAAAGATTACAAACAGCTGCATTTATGCGTTTAGAACAGCGTGAATAACCTGTAAAGATAGCAGTGAACACACCCGATTAGGGTTGACAACTTTTAGCATATGAAATGAGAAATTCTGTTCATACACACACACAAACACATTAGAAAAGAATCTATTAAAGGGTTTTGAGAGGTTATTAAAGGTATTCTTATTATTTGAGGAATAGGGATAGAAAGAGGGGAAACAAAAGCTTTTTTTTTTTGGAATAATGCTTATCAAACAAGTTTCAAGGGATTTTTGAGTGCGGAACATGTTTGAGACAGAAGAATCCTTTAGGAACAATAAAAGGAGTAAAGGAAACGAAGAAAAATGACAAAGAGAATCCCTTTTGATCTCTCCTCTTCTTTTTTGTATTATTATCATACCCTTTGAATACGACTGCTGTAAGTGTATCTTTACACGCATAAATAGATGTAGCTAGAGAAAACATTTGTAATATTCGGATAGCAAGCATATGCTTTTTCTCGTTTTCTTTTTTTTTTAAAAAAAAAAAACAAGCTCACTGTAGAGTGAAACAAGTAAAGAATAAAAGAGTGATCTCTTGTTTATTTTCGAGGGAAACCAAGTACTTTCTTTTCCCCCGTCCACAAAGTGTATTTATTTCTCTTTAAATACTTTTTGTTTTTATTTTTTTTGTTATTTGTTTTTCTTTCTTTTTCTTTTTTTTTTTTTTACGTACTCTTTTTACTCTATTAGTTAATATTATTATTCTTAAAACAAAAAAAATAGAGAGGAAAAAGGAAAATGTGGTCTTTTTCTCGAAAGCTCAACTCTATAATGAAACAAAACAAAGCCAGTAAACATGTAACAAAACAAGAAATCGCTTTAAAGAGGGAACGGAGAGTGAGAAAGGCAAAAAGAGAAAGAAACTTTGTGTGTGTGTGTGTGTGTGTGTGTGTGTGTGTTTAAATATAAAAAAGTTTTTCCTTTTAAATATAAAGAGAGTAAAATAGGTATACAAAATTCACTTTATCTGTAATATGGTTCTTAAACAGAAGCTTGTCGACTCATTGGACCTTCACCCTATAAGGGATTATATTGACAGTAACGATGCGTAAAAAGCACACCTGCCCTTATCTATACCTCTCCCTCCTTCCTCCCAACCATCCCTTAATTTATTTATTTAATTCATGCAATTGTTATATATTAGCTTACCGCTTTAAAGGGGATGAACAGAAGGTGATTGAACTAAGTTGCTCAAAGGATATTCCAAAGGTACTTATTAGACCAAAAAAAAAAGAGAAAAAGAAATCTAGATACACTCTATATTGACTCTTCAAATAGAATGCAGATAGCTTTTATTCTATATTTGTGTGCTATGACACAACCAGTACAGAAAACACGTCAAGTAAATTTCAAGAGATATAAACCTGCCCGCTTTAAGTTAACCCTTCTATTTTTCAAAAAAAAAAAAAAAAAAAAAAAAGAATATACTCGACTGGTTCAAGTACCTTGTTTACTTGTTGGCTTTCAGAATCAAACGATCACCACCTTATCTTTGGATAACCATACTTTCTTTCATGCAGATACACATCGTTCAGAAAGAAAAGCAATTTATTTGTTGAATCATCAGCTCTATCATGTACTATCTACGGGTACTTTTTTCAAATACCAGCGTTATTCCCCAACACCGTAAAAAACAAAAAAAAAAAAAACAAAAGACATCCATTAGAGTATATGTAACTTTTTTTTTTGTATTTAGTCATCAGCCAGTTCAAAAGAGTTCAGATACACCCTTTGATATTGTTCATCAAATCATCTATTGTGAACAAGACCCTAAATCGATGACCATTTTTTTAATGCTCTATCGCAAATTCATGACACCCATTCAACTTTTGCAGCAACTAATTAATCATTTTCAACAAAGTCCATCGCATCAAACAAAGTAAGAAATTGGCGATACACATGTTTTTAATATTTGCTTTTCTTTTTTTAGAATCACAAATATACTTATCGCTTGGCTACACACCTATTGGGGAGATTTTCATCATTTCTCGACGCGTCATTTGTTGCAAGATTTCTTGGAAAGTGTCCCACATAAAATCTATGATCGACTAGAGCCTTTTGTATTTCGTGAGCCGGCCAAAGAAGATCCAGATCTTCTCTGGGCTTTATCCGAAGAAAGTGTCCGAAAGACAGATAGCGGTTATTACGATGAAGATGAAGACGATGAAGACGATGAAGATGAAATTGAGCAAGACGCGCCTATGGTCCGTCGATCGATATCCTCACTCTCTTCTTCTGCAAGATGTCTTCCTAAGCGTTATTCAGCACCTACTGTTCAACGCTTGTTATCTACTCAGTTGACAGACGCTCAACAACTCACTCGGATCCCTGTTAAAAAGATGGCTCAACAACTTTCTTTTTTAGAAATGGACCTCTTTTTGACTATCCAACCTCGGGATTTCCTAAGACACGTCTGGGTACATCCCAAGAAACGGTCCACTATCAGTACAACCTTATCCGCTTCTATTCAGCATTTCAACTATCTTTCCGAATGGATTGCTTCTATGATATTAAGTCAAGTGGAATTAGACCAAAGAGTTTTGGTGTACGAATATTGTTCGAGATTAGCCATCGTAAATTTATTGAACTTTTTTTCTTTTTTAAATCGGGTGATTATTAACTTTGGAAGGGGTATTTTTTTTTTTTCAAAAGGAATTGGAACAACTCAATAACTTTAATTCCTTGATGGCTACTTTGGCGGGTTTGAACAGTGCTTCCATTTTAAGACTAAAAGAAACCAGACAGCGAGTGGCTGACCGACATCAGGTATTGGTGGACACTGTATCTCGTCTGGAAAAACTTATGAGCTCAGACAGGTATATAAAGCTTGTCAAACGAAACACAAACATAACCGGAAAAAAAACTTGTATTCCTAGGTCCTTTTGTAATTATCGACATGTATTAAAGCAAAAATCTCATACACCAGTGATTCCTTACCTGTAAAGAATCAAGTATAAAATCCACAGATACACCTAAACATTTATTAACATAAAAAAAAGGGGCGTTCACCAACAAGACCTTGTATCACTTGCTGAAGCCAATAAGGACCACAGGATCAATGGTAGGATTCATTGGCAAAAGTTCCTTTTGATTGGTAATAGTATTCTGGATGTCCTGCAATTTCAAAACAAGAGACACGATTGGATCCTCCCGGATCCTTTTGTCCTCTATTTCATTAAACATGAGTTACAAATTTTAACAGAAGATGTACATAGATTTGCATATACAAAAAAAAAAAAATAGCCTATAACTCCAAGTCATTCACTAAGCTAACTATACTAAATAGGAGAGATACGAACAGTCGATGAAAATCGAACCAAAACAAATACCAAACTCAAAAAGCTTACACTCCTCATCAACAAGTCGCTGGTTAATGCTTAAAGAAATGATTCTATAAGAAATAAGTAGCAAATATACCAAAAAGTAACAGTAATAATAATAATAAGCATTGCAATAATAATAATAAAGAAAAACTTTTTTTTTTACTATGTTTGCTGTGTGTTACCCCAGACTTTTATAAAGCTAACCAGTTTTTTTTTTTTTTTTTTCTTTTTTTTCGCTTAACTATTCCTTTTTTTTATACAAAAGATGGCTTTAATAACCGAGAAAGTTTGTATTATGTGTCCACCCGTTGCTTCATTTGATATAGTCTTACCGCCTACGCCCACTGCTAGCGATGATGAGTGTGAAGAGATACCACAGTTTAGCAAAAGTCGAACTTCATTGGCGGAACTTATACCGATTGCCTCAGCCGCTCTACAATCCAAGCAAACGATTCAACAGCATCAGCAATCCCCGTTAGCCAGAGCTGTAACCAAGGTCAAGTTGGGTGTTCAGACCCGTCGGTTAAAAGAAAAGTATCTGTCAAACGAATGGATCCGACTTGCCTTGAATGCTCCTGTAGACGAAGCCGCTATTAACGGACATCCCGCCGTCACTCGTACTAAAACTTCAAGAACAAAGGAAATCGCACGTTGGTACGAATGGAAGTACAAGAATACTACTTTATCTATCAACGAATTAGAATCCGCCGTAGACGAACTAAGAAATCAAAAACTACTAAGGCTAGAGCAAAAACTACAGGACGATTTATTATAAAGAAAATCCCAATATACAAGTGTATATATATATATATATATACATACACCTACAGCACATCTATATATACACTCACAATACACTCACACGCACAACTATATGTATATATAGTTACAATAATAACTTGTACATCCCCTTTTTCCGTCTAACCTTTGGTTTTTGCTATCCACAACAAAAGAAGTTCTTTTCTTCTAATAATCTTTCTTATGAATCTTTTCTTAATACTTTGTAAATAAACAATAAACCTTTCTTTTAAAATCCTCAGTCGTCTCTCGATAAAAAAACGGCTGTTTTTCTTAAATTTTAGTTTCAATTCAACAAATTTCACATTTGAAATAAAAACGTACTACGAACTTTTCTGCTATTTACAAATCGTACAGGCATAACTGTGCATATACATACAGTCATGTTCGGGTTATTATTTTTCTTTTAAACCTGTCTTCTAACGACAAAAAAAAAGTTTTTTTTTTCGAAACTTTCTTTTATTAACATTCTTAAAATAAGCATTTATTTCGGTCCTGTTGTGTATAAATACAAACAAACAAGTAGAATTAAAAGGCCAATCCTTATTAATGTAACGAGAAAACTCTCCGTTACAACTTTGTCGTATACTCCGTTATTCTCTCTTGTTCTTTAGTGACATTAGACTCTATACGTACATGTACACATTTCTATCAAAAAAAATTTTTTTTTTTTTGGCTTTTGCCATATTCAAGTCTGTTGTAAAGAAAAGGAAATAGTTACACTCAAAAGAAAAAAAAAAAAAAGAGACTTAAGTGGCATAACACGAGAATAAAACAAGGATTTTTTTTTTTTGGTGTGACACGTATTCAGAAAAGACAAGCTACTCGATTAAAATACATCGGGAAAATAAGCAGAAACTGAAGCTATTTTACTTTTCGGCTGTTTACAGGTTTGAATATTCCTCTACGATGTCTATAAACAATAGCACCATCTTAATATATATATATCAAAATGCAAGTCCTCTTTTAGGGATATCTTAACGTCTCCATCTTTAGCCTGCTGCTCTATTAAATCAATTTACATAGAAAAAAGCTATCACACATCGTACTGTATTTTCGAGATCTATATCAAAATTGAATACCAATCAATAGTGCATACAATACGGCCTGATGTTTTGACACTACCCTTTTAGCTCATTTACACATTTAAAGCGCATATACATCTTTGTAAAGAACTGTATCACTTACTAGATACATTTAGCTTTAGATAGCTTATATGATTAGTCCATATTTTACCCCGTGTAAATGACAGATGCATCTTTCATCTTTTTTGGTTAAAAGATCTAGCCAAGAAGATTGCCTGGGTTACGAAAAGCGTCTTTGAAAGTATCATAAACTAACGTAATGAGACTACATATCCATGCCCCTTTTTCTTTTGCTCTTGGAATAACACAAATGTGTATCCGCATGTTTTTCTTTTTGTATTGTGTGTGTGTGTGTGGGTGTACTTATATATGTGTGCATGTATGTATGGTAGGTGTTTATTTTTGCGGGTGATTAAACGTTTAGTATTTGTACTTTGTAGAGTAATCTTTGAGTGATACTACCAAACCTCTTCCCTTTCTAGCTCCACGATAGACAATCTATAAATTTTAAAGTTTAAAGACCCTTTCTATTGAAATCAAAGCTTTCTTTTTTTCTTACTTCGATCAAGTCAATCATCTCTTGCTTATCATCTAAAGCCCAGTTTATCTTGTTGTTGTTACCAGTACCCAAATCAATCATAATATGTTTGTTACGGAAGAAAAACATGGTTGTGCAAGGATCGTATAATTCGTACATTTTGTTGAAATCAGGTACTTCCGTCACATCTACCTTTTTTTTTTTTTTAAGTATTACATTGGGCTGACTGCCTCTTACCAAATAAACTACAGCAAAGTTTTTAACTTTGTCTGCAATACTGTACAGAATCTCGTCCATTTGCATGCATACAGGATCCCAATCATGTCCGAATCGTATGACCACAACACGATCCTCTTCTGACAAAATGGCTTGATCTACTTGCCAACCATTGGTTAAATGAGGTAAAAAGTACTTTTGTTTTTGTTAGTCTTCTTTCTGGTTCTCTCTTTAAATGCTGACAACTTACAGACTAAAAGTATAATTAGAAAACCTATACAGTTATTTTTTTTTGCTAGTATTATGTACCATATTAGATGCCCCAGTAAAAAAAAAAAGAAATGCAAAAAAAATGCAAGTTTTCGGAAAAAAGTTTATAGACCGCTTGGACAAAAAGCAGATTAGAGTCTTAGCGTTATCTTTTCAAAAAAAAAAAAAAACTCTCTATTCCGCTTAAACAACTACAAAAACCTTTTTTTTTTTTTTTTTTTTTGAAAAGAAGCGTGCTGTTTGCTTGCAAAGATCTAGACTTGAACTCTTCTTTGCTGTAAAGATGCTTTGGGTTACGTTTGTGTGAAATAAATAAAGAGTACGACAAACATTGAGTGGTGAACTCAATTACTTTATCTCATACCGTAAACGCCGAAAATAAAACAGAAAAAAAACATATAGATGGCTTCAAAAAAGTTTATTAGTATTTTTGTCTAAAGAAATGAAGCTAGATATATATATATATATATATGTATGTATGTATATATCTACATCCACATAGTCTTTGTTTTTTTTTTTTTTTTTTTTTTTTTTTTTGCTCTTCAGAATAGCGAATGTAAGTATTAAACGACTTTTTCCTATTTATCCACATATTTAATAAGGTCAGGGTTTTATACGAAACAGGAAGAAAAGAGCATAAAAGGCCATACGACGTTAATGTATGTATATACATGTGCGTACATATATAGAGATAGAGAGGAGAAGGGTGAAAAAGAAAATGTGAGAGGTATTTGTACGTGTGCTTTGAAAAGCTAAGTAAAACCCGACCGGCGTATAGCTTGTAAATCGCTTTGACTAAGCGCAAATGTCTTTTTGAGATCGTTGGTATCTTTTGAAAGATTGATTCTTTTGAGAATAACATGCGGCACACCTTTGACAGGCCAGCTTACAAGTTCAAAATGATTCAAAGAGTCGCATCCTTTCAAGATATGGGTAACATCGTTCAGGTGGCATCCTGAGTGACGTATGACCAGATTTTTTAAGCAACTGGCGTGTTGAGAAATTTCTTTGAGAAGCTGGTCGCTTTCGCAACGTAAAGAAAGTTGTTCCAGTTGTGATCCGTACGCTTTGACCAGTCCACATAGTGTGGATTCTTGAATTTGCTGTAACGAAATCGAGAGGGCCTGAAGACCGGGACATATGCGTGGGAGCATCAATACCGCCAAGTCGTTTTCTTCCGGTCGTCGGTTGTGGTTCGCATCTAACGTGGCTCTCTTCAAGTTGGGTAAAGACTCTAAAAGGGACTCAATAGCCCCCAAAGTAAAGTCTGTCCATGCTATTTTCATCTCCATTACTCGATTCAATACAACATTCGAGGGTGAGCGCAGGATGAGGTTACAGTATCGGAGATCGAGACGAGTCACTTTGGGTAACGCTGAAAGCATATGTTGGATCTTACATATAGGAAGTTCAGCATAACCGCGAAGACGAAGGTGTTGAACATTTGGGAGTTGCTCTAAAATTTCTTTCCAACGATGGTCTGTACCTTCCTGCGAGCATTTTAAGGTCAACATCTGTCCGTATTGACTCGCCACTTTCTTAAGATAGCTATTCCTTGACAACCCTAATATGAGTTGCTTTATGTGAAGACGGTGACCAAGAATAATATGGCGGTATAGTGTAGGCAAAAAAACTAAGTAACTTTCTTTGGAAGTCAAGCATAAAGCTGCTATACAATTTATAGGTAAGTATGAAGTTATCGCCTCTATTAATTCATTAGGTAAGCATGTTAGCTTCATTTTTAGAAGAAAAAAAAATTTGTAAGAAAAATAAAAAAAAAAAGAGACTACAGAAAGATAAATAAACGGGGGACTCAGAGTGTATATATAGGCTTTTTTTTTTTTTTTGTAATTATTATTTCGCCGCGTGTGGATGTATGCTGTTTTCGGAAGCTAAATCTAGCTTTTAGGCATTGTCACTATTCAATGTTAATCAGATAACAAAAAAAATGGATACTTTTCAATTGGAGCTTAATAATGGTTGATCCTAGGTCTCCTTTTGTCTTTGGTAGATTTCTTGTTACACGATTTGATCTGGGTCGCCTATGAGATATATTATGGTCTTGCTCGGTTATTCTACAGCCTTTTTTCGAATTTTTAAAATTATCAGAAAATACTTTAAATATTACCGAAGTAAAAACAAGATATAGCTTATAGTTAGCATTTCAATTTCCCTTTTCAATAACGATAAAGGTTATATGTTTATTCTTCGGTCCTTTTTTCGCTCGTTTTTTATAAAAATATATAAAGCGTCGTTACACCACCTGTGGTTTCGGATCAAGAGACTTTGTCGAATCTTTAAGTAACTCTATGTTTAGATCTTTTATAAACTTCTCCTCTTCTGCAAAGATAGGGAAGTGCTCTGATTGAGGTATAAAAATGTGCTACTTTATGTCTATCACAGACATTATTTATGTAAAAAAGATAAATAAAAAACAACAATAATAGACTATACAAAAACTTGAAAAAAAAAAAAACAAAGAAAAGCTATTCAATCTCAATTTTAAAAAAGTAAAAAACTTGAAATCCCCTATAAATTGCTAACAAAAAAAGTATAGCGTAAAGTGGCTTTACATGTTGGAGAAGAAGGGGTAGCAGAAACTTTCTTTTTTTGACACTGAGTTGATGCTGTGACACGTCTATAGTTTACTATTTCAGTGAAAAATACTGCCCCTAGTGTCTTACTTTTTCTAAATACAGCCAAGTCTAGGTAATAAGATTTTTGGTCTAATGTATATCTTGTTGCTGCAAAAAAAGAAATGAAACAGTATATATCTTGTGAGCCAGAAGCCTTTTAATATTTAGACCTGGCTTTTGGCTTTCGTGAACAATTATAAATACCCTATGAATTCAAAAGTTTATAAGAACACACACACAAACTGTATATAAGCTAGTGTATTTGTTTTAAACTACATGCATACATACATACATCTTGTTTCTTTTTGAACAGATAAAAAGAGAGACAAATGTCTAGCGTTTCAAGTTCAGCTTATCCATGGTAACTCCTGAGAGTTCTAGCGGGGATAGTATCTGTTTTTTTTTATCCACTTTGTATTTGTTTAATTTTCTCGTAGATAAAAAAAATGGGGTTTATCAAATGCAAACATTTGCTGCACCTACTACCAACGAGCCTGGAAGAGGCATCTTGGTCTGTCAGTGCTATAACAATACTGTTGCTAAGTTTGAGAGAATTCATGCTCAATACCCTTTAAAATTTATTCCTACCACTGGCCACGCTGAACGCTTGGCAGTTGTTTATATGGTCAGTTACGGTGGCGGTATAATCAGTGGTGACATCTTCAACATTGACATTACAGTCAAAGAAAAGGCCACATTACTCCTTATGACACAAGGAAACACAAAAGTGTTTAAAGACAAAACCCATCAGCGACTTTGGCTAGCATCGCTCGACACCCTGATTCCTACTTTTCAATTTGTATACACTTCAAACAAAGATCCCATCAAACCATCTGTGCAAATCATTCTCTCCGAGGTTCAACCAAGCGCTACTCTCCTAATCTTACCTGATCCTGTTACCTGTTTTCGGGATGCTTCTTTTCAATCCAAGCAAGAGTTCCGTTTGAAAGACGACAGTTCGCAGCTTGTTTTACTGGACTGGTTTACTTGTGGAAGAATTACGCGAGGTGAAATATGGTCCTTTCGGCATTACTCAAGTCGCATTGATATTTATCGAGGCCAGAGATTGGTAATTAAAGACGCTATGGTTTTAGAAGATGAAGATTACATGAAAGAGGGTCAAAACGAAACTGCCTATGCTTCTCGATTAGGTCCCTACATGTGTTTTGCCACACTCATCATTATCTCTGATGGCCAAAGCCATCTATTCGATTCTGTCACCAATATTCAGAAAAAGTCCGAGGCTACACGCTTATTACCTCTCAGTTTGAAGTCCAAGACTGAGCGAGAAGTATTGTGGTCCGTGAGTCCGATATTAAAAAATACAGGTCTATTGGTACGTGTAGCTGGAGCGACAACAGAGAAAGTGAGGGATTTTGTAAAATATGAATGTCTTAGGGAGCTACAGTTCATTGTAGGTGAGGGCATGTACCAAAAAATCCTAATGTAAAGCCACATAGAAACAATAGAAAAAAAGGGTACAAGTCTCTTTAACAAACAAAACCCCTGGCGTTTATTGAAATTTTCTTTTTTTAAATAAATTGAGTGTCTTGGTTTGTAAATTTAAGATTTCCAATTAAACGACTATAAAAACAGTTTGGTTTTAGATGATCAAACAATATATATATGTGTGTGTGTATTAGAGATCACAGCTGCTTTTTTTTTCTCATCTCAAATGGAAAGCATGGTGCCGCGTTTTGAATATGTACTCTCCTCTTCGCACAAATCTATGAGCGAAGCTTTGTCCTATACATCGCTTAAAAATAGCTGTACTTCATATTTTTTTATACATTGCACATTTATGAACGCTTTTTTAGGCCTCACGTTTCTATTCTTTAGAGTATTTATTAAAAGAAATTGAAAGCAAAAACAGTATTGTGGTAGTCTACTATGAAAGCGTTTTTTTTTTAAAAGGGAGGTTTAGAACCTCATTTCATTATTACAGCCAAATAGAAACGAAACATACTTATGGAAGGCATTCGAAAAAAAAAAAGTAAAAATTCATCTGATATTGAGAAAGCTCGTAGCTGTCAGGGTAACGCATTCTTGAGACAAACTAGGAAATGACAGCCTAGTGTTTAAATTAAGCTATTTTAGAACCTATTGCTTTAAAGTTTTTACGCAAAGATAGAATCAAATTGTAGTTAATTTGATCGAATTTTTGGATGTATTTATAACCAAAGATAAATGGACATTTTTGATGAAAAGCATCTCTTTTATTTCCTTTTGGTATATTGTTTAAAGTATGTTTTTTTATAGCGGTCGATATATTGTTTATAGAAAAATTGGCTTACAAGGAAACTACAATAAAATTAACAAAAGCCAAAACAACAAAGACCTTACAGGGTTCCACAACATTACTTAAGTAAAAAAAGCGCCCAAAAACCCCAATCTGATGCGCAAATGTACTTGAAAGTTTTATATTGCAGTACTTATTGTGTATGAGGCAATAAGGGCGCATTGATTTAGCTGTAGTTAGTAAGCAATCTTGCAAATAAAAAAATGATTTAACAGAAACCCGCAATTCGTAAAAAACACAAAAGGAAACCTTTACAATATTTCAGGTTTAGGATGTTTATTGTAAAAGGCAGAGTCCTTACAAAGACGTTTGTCATTATAAAAATGTATGGCTAGAATAGGCTCCTGATATTTCTCAAAAACGGTCTTTTATACCTTACATCCTTTAAAGAAAGTAATTATTCTCAATTTAAAAGCGTGTGTTTTTTTCATGCACATACGATTAGAAAAATCTTTAGGAAATCTTCTCTTAATGCTTACCAGAATTTATAATTGATTATGAAATGCAACGTAATTGTACAATTTTTTTTTTTTTTTTTTGAGTTGATATACTGTCATTTTTTCTTTAGCATAGTTTTAGTGTCTATGGCATACCTTACGTATAGTAATGCTGCATACCTGCAATCTAATAATTGATGATTTCCATTTCTGTTATCACAAAACAGCCTATATTAGCTTTCTAACAGATACTAGACTATAGCTGTTTTTTTCGCAGATACTTTAGTCCCTTAAAACTGACAATACTTTAATATCAAAATTGATATCACCATTGCCTAGCTCTCAGTTTAATAGTCAGTGCTAATCATATGTTTATAACTGAATTTCTTTTTCGCAAATGCATGAAAACAAGGTTAGCTGAAAAGCAAGATGCTCGGCTCGGAAAATGCGATTTAATTTTGGCCCTGATGTTTTAACAACTGAACTAAACAAAATTACTTTGCAAAGAGCGTTTGACTTTTTTTTATGTACGTGTGTAGCCCATATGAAAAGACAAAACACGATTGGTAGTTAAGAACACTGACAAAGATATAGTTTGTATTTCATCATTTTTTGTTTCAAATCTAAAATGTTATTAACTCAAAGGCTTTCAGCTAGTCTAGTTGCTTTACAAAGTAAAAAAAAATGATAGCTTTTCTGAAAAATGTTAATGATGGTAAATTTGTAAGTAAATATCGTCTTCATTTTCAACAAGAGTAAACTATTTTGTGCAGCAACATCCCTTTTTTCTACCTGCAGGTCAGAATCTAAACGAAATGAGGAGTTGAACACTCATTGTATGGATATATAATTAGAAAGTTTGCTTAAAAATAGAATAAAAACGCTAGGCTATCTAATCTGGTAAACTAGCCTTAGCAGTAATATTACTCTACAAAGAACTAAAAGCTTTTAAAACGGACCAAGTTCCGTTGAATTAGAATGTAGCTATTCTTTGTGTCTTAATAATTCCCTCTGATCTATTTGTGTAGAAGTGACATAAATCAAGGACCATACTACATCTCTCACTGACATAATATAAAACATTTATCCTTCCCCGGTAACTCTCCTTACGGAAAAAAACAAGCCTTTTTTATTTGTTTTCTGGGTATCGAGCGCCGGTTTTCCCTAAGCCATAAGTTATTCTCAAAACAAGATTGGTTTTTTCGTATAAACAAAATAAAAGAAAATTCTATTGTTAGTAGCTGTTTATGACCTGTCTTCTCTGACTTTGTTTTTATTTCGTTTTTTTAAAGAGCATGTATGTTTCTAATTGATTTTTCTTTTTTCAAGTATAACTCCTGAAATACGAATACCAAAATCAAATGGCACCCATGTTGAAAACAGTAACTAGAAAAGAAAAGAAAATAGAAAACTCTAAAAAAAAATCCTTGTCAAGAGGGCAATTAGCTTAGTATAAAGTCGTTTTTCATTGGGTGCTTTGTTTGGCTCTAATCAAAATAATTCTTTTTTTTTTTAGGCGCTCACTCCCTTCCACACACACACACACTCCTAACCCGGTAAGAGAAAGGGTTTCTCCATGTGCTGATGAATCTTCAATTTCATTGGACTTTGAAACTATGTAGGTAATGAACCGAGATAATAAAATGTTTATTTTTATTTACAGTTGATGTTGAAGAATTATGTACTCTTATACATCATATAAAGCAGTAAAAAGTAAAATACGTTTCAGTCATGTACAGAGCCGAAATAACAAAAAATCTTTTACAAACAATGGATTATACATTAAAGTAAGAACAAAAAGAGCCAAGAGAAGAGTATCAAAGCCCTTGTAAACAAACATAGTACAGCAACTTTGTTATTTTTACTTTCTAGCCACATTCAACCTCACGACTGAATTACGTAAAGGGACAATTGATAGATGTATCTAAAGATTTTTTTTCTATTTCAAACCAGAGATAAACGAGTATACGTCTATTTTGATTTATGTTCAAGCATCTCCCGCTTCAATGCATCACATATCATAAAATAAAATAAAAATAAACATAAAACAAAAATAAGTGAAAAAACCTGCTGTATAACTTCAAGGATCATCATTTCATATCATCAGACAGCTATTTTTTCTCCGAGCGCAGAACCCTAAATTAAGAAGCTTTGAATATAAATAGGTCCCTATGAAAGAAACAGTAAACAAGAGAAACATTTTTTTGGTCTCGAAAATCATATATAAACCCTTTTTTTTTTTGTTAACCACTTTCTTTCCATTCTACATTTCTTTCTTCTTTGCTTTAATATAATTGAATAATGTTGCTTATCACTGGTGCTGATCAATGGATGGGATACGCTGTTACAGCCCATCTTGCTCAATTCAAAAACCTTCAGTCACAGATACGTGTACTCTGTGAATCCAAATCAAAATGCCACGGATTTGCCAAAGCAGGCATTGATGTTCACCAAGTGGATTATATGCATTCTAATCAGATGGCTATGGCCTTTCGAGGTGTCGATCATGTCGTATTGGCCATTGGCAATGAGGAGAGCCGTGCAAAGTATGCTAGACATATTTGTAGTGTTGCTTCCCGCTCTGGTGTAAAGAGCATCATCTGTCTTTCTAATATTGGAGCTGTATCTAGAGCTCACGCTTCCCTTCAAGAGTATCATGAAATTGAGCAAGAGGTAATGGTATCCTCTTGTGCCTATACAATCTTAAGGTAACATGTATATATAAGACAAAGGAATTACTCATCTTCGATTTATCTCTATCTCTTAGATTGGATTTTCTCCAGCAATACTTCCACCTTTGGGCATCCGATTCTGAAAAATCCAAGCGATTGATGTTGCCCATCACTGACAATGTGGAGTTATGCCCTATTGACATTGGCGATGTATGTAGGGTTATTGAAGCTCTTATATTGGATAGCAATCACAACTTGGTAAACAACCTGAATCAAAATCACGATGGCCAAGTATACACCCTTTCTGGTCCCGAGGCTATCAACGGCAAACAGATGGCTACCCTACTAGCTACCTCTACTGGTTACCCAAATCTGAAATTTCAACAGACTCGACCTATGGATGTCTCCTATTATCTGGAAAACATGGGTATGGATATCTGGTTTGATGCTCGTCTGAAACAAGAAATGTCCAAGATTTATCAAGATAGTTACACAAACGAGGAATACCGATACAGGGTTTATGGAGCACCTACAGGTAAAGGGTTTTTTTTATTAACCCCAAAGGAACAAGCTAATTTTAAAATACCTGTAGTAAAACACGTTCAAACAATGCTCGATTATTTTGACTGGGTTCAAAAAACTTCAAGTAGCATTTGTGTGCCTCATGCAACAATGATTACAAACGCTCCTGGCAGAACCATTGAATCATTCTTTACTGAAAATGCAAACACCTTTAAGCCTAGAGTATAGAAATTGTTCTCTATTATTCACCCATACGCACCCATACTTTTGTTTTTTCTTGTTTCTCTATGTCTTTTTTTTTTTGTAAAATTAAAAAAACAATATAATAAACTGTTTCTTAATCATATATGTTTCTCTGTTTTTGCGATTGCGTCTAAACATTTGGTAGTCGTGTGTAAAATTAGATTGCTGATTTCTATCTAGTAACGTCAGCCCGCTTCAAGCTTTGTTGTTTTTTTTCTATTAACAAGTCTACAGCGGAGTACCAAGCAAAAGTAATCTTAGTCTAAAAAACATACACTCTATAAAAAAAAAAAAAAAAACAGTTGTACTTCCGCTATTACAAACTATTTCTACAAACCATTGACGAAATGGAGCTTCATTTTTTGTTTTTTGTTTTTTAAAAAACCTCCACAATTTATTCAAAAAGTCCTAAGGACGAAAGATACAAGGGTTGTGAAACATACTTCATTTACCACATGTGCATTAGAATATAAGCGCATTTTTAACCTTCTGTTTGAACGACTCAGTATTCGAATTTCGCAACACACAATGTGAGACAACGCGCCTAAGCCTATACAGAGACAACTTGGGTTAAAGAACCTGCAGAGCAAACTGATGAAAGGTGGAGACCTATGGCTTAATTTGATGGGCTAGGACTCACGTTACCTAGTCATCGTGCATAAGTAAAGATGTTCTGAAAAAGAAAGGAGAAGGTTGTATACAAAGAAAAAGTTATTACGACGAAAACAAAGTTCTATACTTTAGAGTGATTTTTTTTTCTTTTTAATTTTCGGTTTAGTCCTAATTAAAAGCTGCATAAAGCTTTTCGCTCAGACTGACCCGAGAAGAAGGCGAACCAGTGCTTCCATTTTGATTAGAGTCACCTATCTTTTAGGCGGCCATACAATGAGGCAAATAAAGACCTTATTAACCTGTAATTCTCGTTTAACATCCTGTTTAATGCTTTACTTTTCAAAAAAAAAAAAAAAACATGAAAAAAAAAGAAACCAAATTGTCAATGTTTATTATATAATGTGATGGCTATAACAGTTGCAGCTGCCCATAACGTTAATCACTGTTTTTCGACGATGTTAAGCGTTAAGAGTAAAATTTTATTGTCGATGGACAATAATGTGAATACAACGGATACCATGCTTCTATCTATTTGGCGATATTCCTATAAGCCAAAGCGCACATCGAACTATGGTGAGTGTATTTATATCGTTTTAAACAACTATCAAGACCGACTTGTTAAACCCTTATTGCTTAGGAACTAGTCTCTGATTTTGTTAAATTAAAGATAACTCCTGGTAGCATCTTAATCACATAGTATACAGAAAGAAATTAAGTGGATGATACAAATAATGCTTTAACTCTCCTAAAGTCATCAGCTGTTATTGCTTAGAAACAGTACGTTTGGCATGCTGATTGAACTCAACTATAACTTGAAGGCGGAGGCAACTGTGCTTATCATAAAAAAAAAAAAGCACACGGCAATCATACTTGTCGTCATTACTCTTTTTAGCGTTTATTTATTTAAAAGAAGAATACCGTACCCTCAGTCAAAACAAGCAAAACTTAAAAATAAGTTTGCTTCGCTTTATCTTTTAAAAATTCTCTCAAAAATAGTACGTTAAAACATAACAATTAAAGTCGGCTCTTTAGCTTTAAAGACAGGTGTAAGCATTTAGTTCGAAAAGAATTCTTGAGATTGTTTATTTTTGCTTGCGCAGCTTTTTTTTTTAGGCAGGCTAAGTAAATACTTATGCATGCACTATTTTTTTTTCTCACTATACACAAAAAAAAAAAAAAAAAAAATAGATAAAGAGAGAAGGAAAAAAACAGACGAACAGAAAAGGAAAGTACGATATCAGTTGGTGTCTTTTTGCACAGCCTTAAATTTTACTACTCATGAAACAAGGATAACTTTATTGCATGAACCGAGAGTTTGTTTTTTTCCTTTACTTTGAGGAAATGTGCTATAGATAAACCCCCCCTTCTCTCTTTATAATTATATCCGCAAGCTATTTTTGTCTTGAGCCTCCTATTTAGATAAAAAAAAAAAAAAAACTATATCTTACTATGCAGGATTGAGAGAGAGTCCTTTTGAGTAAATTTATTCAAAATAGCACCTATAAACAAATACATGATCTAACAAAGAGTACAGTAGTTTTATAAAAGAAGGTTGTATTGCAGCTCGATTTATAAGGCTTTTGTTTCTGCTACTTTCTCAATTATCGCTGGACATTATATGTCTACAAAACAATCACCCTATTTATTTATCGAACCCTTGTAGTCAATACAGGAGGCTGGTTATAAAACTATTGATTCTTTATTGAAAACAAAATGAAGACAACCCTAGCAGAAAAAACAAAACCAAAAGCCATCTTACAAACGTGTTTTTTTTTTTAGGCACTGGTGTGTACCCTTGATTCCCAAAGACAGTTTTAAATACATTGCTTACCCCTCAAAACAGCGCTGTTTTTATTATTGAGCCAGGGCAGCTTTTTTTTTTTATTGCCGTTATTAGTTTGTCAACATTTAGAATCTATATACTACTGTATACATCTTGGCCATGGGTGTTCAAAATCCACCCTTGTCTTTTTTTTTTTTCAGGGGACTTTGATGTTTACTGTAACCTTTTACTGTCTATAAAGTAGTGATCTACAATTCAGTGTACTGGATGAAAAAAAAAAACGGAGTCTAAAGTCTGTTGAGATCTACCCTTTAAATCTTCATGTTGGTATGTTTGACTAGGCTGTTAAAAAAAGCTACCATAGAGATTTACGTAAACGGACTATTCGTTTTTTTTTTTTTTTTTTTTTTTTTAGGAATCAAGGTTCTGATACCTTTTTTTTTTTTTTTTTTTTTTCAAGTTAACCGACAGTTTTTGTTTGCTTTCAAAAATTGAATACTTAAAAAGTATTTATTGAAAAAAAAAAAAAAAAGGAAAGAACGGTTAATTTAACTGAAAGCAGGAACAGATCTAAAAAGAAAGCAACTATTAGCTCTCTCTTTTTTTATATATATAAACTATGAATTCAGCTTACTTTTGAGAATGAGCAGGACTTCCCATGATTTGAGGACTGACAGCTGTATTACTACCTATTCCACCAGGACTCGTGATCACTTGGGGGCTAATAGGGTGAGGAGCAGGAGAGGTCAAAGAGGCTTGACTACCACTCGATTCTTTTATAGCCATTAGTTGTTTGCCTCTAAAAGCCTCATAATGAATTTGTGCAGTTGTTTCGATCAAATCTTGAAGATGAGTACGCGTCAAAAAATTGCGTAGATAGATGAATTCACAATGCTCTTCATTTTCAACTGTTTTTTTTTTTTTTTTTTGAACAAAAGAAAAGCGGTTTATAAGTTGATTAAACTCTAAGAAGGGACTTTTTTTTTTCTTACCATTGATGACACCATATCTATTCTTTCGACCTCTGACAGGCCGACCATCAATCACTACGTTACGTTCAGAGCCCACAATAGCAAAAGGAAGCAGATCCTGTTTTTTTTTTAAAAAAAAAATTAGTTTTTTGATCGAGTCAGAGTAAAACTTTTTTCTTACACGAATGCTTTCATTCAAAGCCTGTTCTTGCTCATCATCCTCATCGCTTTCATATGGGTAGAGTTTGATATTATGAAAAGTCAATTCTGCCTTGATTCTTTGTTTGAAAGCAGCACGTTCTTCTGTAGTTAAAGAATCAGATTTTGCAATAACAGGGACCACATTCACCACTTCAGAAAGTTTCTTCAAAACAACAATATCGATTGGTTTCAAACTATTGTATCATATAAAAAAAAAAGGGGGTGGAAAGGGGAAAATCAAGGTTATTATAACTCCATAATGGCTATCGTAGTGTATATATACACTTACGCATGACCAGTGGGGCCGATAAAAAACAAACAACAGTGAATACGGGTATCTTGGATATAACGATCACGAGTAGCTGTCAATTCTTTACGTAGATAAGAAGAATGTTGGTCTTTGATATACTTGATAATAGGTTCCCAACTGATATTGTAATCAATACATGTGTTTCTTTTTTTTTTTTTTTTTCTACTTACCAATTATCGTTGTTTACTTGGTCTCCATAACCAGGAGTATCAACAATGTTTAGCCTAAGATGAACCCCATTTTCTTCTATCGCTAAAAGTGTATTTCAAATAAAGATATTTAGCAAACAAACCCATGCTGATTGAGATACGAATTACAATGAGAAACTGTTTGAATTTCAGTGGTTTGTCTAGGCGGCTCTTCAGCAGAAAGGCGTCCTTTACTATCGATCAAATGAGAAGCAAAGATGGTGTTTACTAGAGTAGATTTTCCCAAGCCAGATTGGCCTTTTCACAAAGCAACATTAACAACAAGAACAAGTCTATTTAATCCTTTTAGTTTTTACCAACAACCATCACATTGAAGTGAAACCCTCTTTTCAGAAGCTTTTTTTCAATCTGCTGAGTGATGGTATCAAAACCAACATAACCTTGAAGCTCTGTTATAGGGGATGTCTAAGGTAAATTCCTCTGTTAAATTTTATATACAAAAAAAAAAAAAAAGAGCCTGTTGTTTACCCCATTAGCATTTGCTTGGTCTGGAATGGATGAAACAGAAGACATGACAATAAAAAAAAAAAAAAAAAAAGAAAAAGCGAGAAAAAGAAATAAAGCCTAATTGAAATAAAACAGCAAAAACATTCTATCGTTCAATAAGAAATACATACAAAAAAAAAGGAGAAAACAACATAGGAGTTCAAAAGGAGAGAAAGACATAGACTAGCATATAGGAAACAAAAAGGTGAGGGGGTATAAGGTGGAATGTTAGGGATTTAAGATACTTTACAAAGGCAGGGTAGGCCAACATTTGCTTGGATGGCTAAAGCTTTTCTAATACTTTCTTTCACTTTTTTTTTTTTTTTGATAATAGCTACACAAGACGTCTTTTTAGTTCAACAAAGAAAAACGATACAAGTGTATAGCTATGATATAGGCTGTGATTTTATTTGGTTGAAAAATAAATAGTTCCAACATGGACAATGGCTTAGTACTGTTGAAAAAAAAAAAAATGAAAATGTAAATAAAGTGAATGGAGAGGAGATCCGGTGTTCCGATGATTAAGTCTCAGCATGATTAATTTTTTTTTTTTTTTTTTTTTTTATATTTACTTTTTCTTTTGTTTTCTGTTTTTTCAAAAAAATAAAAATAAAAAAAAAAAAAACAAATGGCGAGCCTAGAAAGAGAACGGTTACTACCCAAAGACCCCGATAGAACCTTATATGAAACACAGCACTTGGAAACAGGGCAGACCACAAAGGATAATATAAAAGTAGAGAGCAAAGTATGGATATGGACTAGTAATTCTTATGCATGGTCTTTAGCGACTCTAGCTTTACTGTTTATTGTCTTTACTGGACTAGAATATGCACTTATTAAATTAAATATACCCGCAGTCAATCCGTAAGATGAACTTAGTACGACAACAGTAATAACAATACAATAGAAAAGACAGAGACGATATCAAATTTCCCAGATGCTTGGAAGATCTTCGTAGATTAAACGAAATATTATCGGTTTATATGGATGAACACTTTGCCAAAATTTATATCCTCTTTATCATCACCTATATCTAGTAAGAATATATACGTAGTGTTCATCCTTCAATTACTAAAATCATCCAAAAAAAAAAAAAAAAAAAAAAAAAAACCGCTAAAGTTTACAGAGCTTCTCCATACCAGGCTCTATGTGGCTCTCTATTTTGGGTGGTACACTTTTCAATTTCTGGTTAACTCTGTTGACCGTATCCATGGTAAAAAAAAAAAAAAAAAAAAAAAAAAAGGGACGCTTGCAGTTACTGATATAATCCAGTGCTCAGCCATCGGATCCTCTATTTCTTATATTATATCCGGTAGTTTGGGCTCTTTAGCTATTATCAAATTGTTTGGAAAAAGAATTGAACGTTGGAGCGAACAAGTAAAATACAGATATTATATCCACAGACACAAAAAAAAAAAAAAAAAAGAACTAAGCGAGAACTGGACTAGTTAAAATACCATCGAGAACACATGTTGAATTATATGGTGGTTTTGAGGATATCGCCTTTACCACCCAATTGGCTTGTGAACCTTGGCTCACCCCATCTGTGCGTCCCTTTGAGTGCTTTTTTTTTGGGCACGTTAATTGGTGTGGCTCCTCTTTCGTTTATCCACGTGCAGGCTGGCGCAGCTCTCGACAGGCTTTCTTCCACTGATCGATTGGAACTGCTGACACCTTTGAATATCTTGTGTTTGATTGCAGTGGCTCTGGTGGCCCTTGTGCCTGTATTTTTAAAAAGAAAACTGGCTGTAGAATAAAAACAAAACGCCGAACCCTTTCTCTCCTTTTTAACGTTTTGGATTTTTTTTTTTTTTTTTTTAGGATAGAGCCAGTTCAAAGTGAGGTCTGTTTCCATCTGCTTATTTTCAAGCTTGTGAAACAAAGGAAACAATAAAAGTGGATTGAGCATGGCTTTAGTCATCCCGAATCCCCTATAAAAAGCGGGTAGTTGCCTTATCTTACACATACATTGAAATTTAGATACAAAAAAATCTAGAAACAGCCTTAACATAACAATGAACAATAATAATACCTGCAATCTGTTTTTGGTGGGAATATTCCCAAAAAAAAAAAAAAAAAAAAAAATAGTAAAAGTGAGAAATACAAAACGCCGCCTGTTTTTATTTTAAAAGCAATGCAATGTCCAAGAACAACGATTTACACACACAAAAGAAGTCTGACTACTGTTTCAAGTAGAATGATCTGACATGATCATACATACAAACGAATCCATCAAGTGTGTTATCAACAGAAAATTTGAGACGTATCTCATAGAAAGAGTAGTGCGAAAATAGATAGTGTTCGTTTGGACTTGCGTTGCTTTTACTATGGCTACGGCAACTTAAGGTATGTTTAATAGGCGCCTTTACGAATTGTTAATTCCCCGAAAAGCAATGATTGGGTTATTTTGACATATCGTATTAGTTTCAATAGACTCTTAAACTTTTTGGGGGGGGTGAGGAGGAGAGGAATAAGCCAATGTAAACCTTCCCAAACATTACTCTCCATTTTGTATTTCCTTGAAACAAAAAACGAACTCTATCCAGAAAAACAACGGATGTGTGTATTGTTTGTTTTTGTTTGACTTCAAAGTCAAAAATGGCTGTTTAACATGTATTTGTGAATTGGAATCAAGACTAAATATGTGCTTGTGTAATCAAGGTGACCTTTGGGTGATTGTTTGTTTCCCATTGGCTTTTATTACTTTTTGTTACTTTTCACGTAAAAAAGAGGTCATTTATTTCTCTAGTGGTCTACTCAGGCTTACTTTTTGTTTCAATAAACTATTTATTTCTGTTGCCAGACTCTAAAATGAGAACGGTTACACTGATTCTAGAACAAGTAATTCATAACAAAGCAATGTCGAGCCAAAATTCGTTTGTGATGTCCTTTCGTTGTATGTAGGTAGATGCTTATTCTGTCATTTCCGTTTCCCCCCCCCCTCTTTTTTTTCTTTTGTTTAAAATAAACAGCAAGCATAAATAATAAAAGCCTCTTGTGTCTGTAGAGTCAATAAAAATGGCTCTTTGTTAACCATGTATTGCTTTTGCCCGAACATCCGATCATCCATTTAAACCAATCAAAAGAACGACCTGTTGACAAGGTGGGATGACGATACGATAGATTTAAAACCAGTCGCCGTTGAAAACAAGTGAATAGGCCAAAAAAAAAAAAAAAAAAAGGGACGAACTCATCGATTGAAATCTATTGAAAATACGATTAGACTTACTTCTATTTTCCCCTCAAGTGCAACCTCGATCTGATTGATACAGAGATTTACCCCACTTATACCAACTTTTCCAGAATACAAGTAAAAAAAAAAAAAAAAGAAATCAGGAGCTTTGAAAAAAAAAAAAAAAAGGACCTTACGCAGGGGTGAGATGTTAAGGAAAAGAAGTGGTACTTTTAACTTTATGAAGGCTTTCTATAAGCTGCCTCATTGATTCCAAACATTGAGGTTGTTTGAGTTTACGTCATGTTTGACAACAGCCCTTTTGTATACACACGAAAAAAGTGAATTGGGTCTTTTGATGAAAGAGGTTGGGTGTGTGATTAAACGAAAGGAATTCAGTGTGTATATGCTTTAATTAATTCCAAATGAGAGAATGGAGGGTATTTTGAGAAACCCGTCTCTTTTAGATTACGTAGCAAGAGGTAGTACTGATCTACAGGTGGTACAGGTAGAGAGAAAGAGAGACATTTAATAGAGGCACTTTTTGGTTTTTTGGTGAGTTTATTATTAACACAATAGGTGTGGGACTGTTTGTATTTATGTATAGAAAGAGATATGTACAGATGGAGAGGGTATAGAGGAGGTAAGGTTGATTCAGTGTCCATACAATTGGTGGTGGTTTTCCAAGTTACCCAACGAATGAAACTTTCTGTGGCAAGTTTTGCAGCGGACGGCTGAGGATCGACAGTGGTGAGTAGGAGAAGTAGACTCCATACGATGAGAGGATTGTAAGCCAGTAGCCAAGGTCATTAGGCTCTCTTGTATTTCATTCAGAGGCCAATCGTTTTTTAAGGGAATAGAAGCCAACATGTGAAGTCTGAATAGAAAAGGTTTTTTTGATAGATCAAAAGAAGTACATAAACTGAAATAAATCAAAAAGGAGAGCCACTTAAATACCTTTTTCTATCACCCAAAAAAAAAAAAAAAAAAAAAAAAAAAAAAAAAAAAAAAATGCTGTAATATTTGTGTAATAAATGAGTCGGGCGCCCTCACACTAAAAGACCTAATTTGGTGCTTTATAAAAAAAGTTTAAATAATGCATTAAAAGAAAAAAATAAAGTTGGGAAATTTCCCGCGTGCGCAAGAGAAAAAGAAAGGGTAGAAACGGTTAAGCAAGCCAGTTTAAAGGCCCGTTCTCTCTTTCTGCTCCATTCTGACCCCTTTATTGTTTCTTTTTTCCTAGTTTTTTTCGAATGTAGCACGTTTAAACATGTTTTTTTTTTTTTTGCTCTCTATTTTTCTTATATTTCTTATTGTGAGGTTATACAAGACGAATAAGGTCAGGTGCTTTACAGAATTTGTTTTTTTTTTTATAAACACACACGCACATCCAGATATACATACACAAAAAAAAAAAAAAACGAAAAAAAAACCACGCCTGGCGTTTATAAAGAAATGGATAGAAGTTTCTTTTTAGGTTAATTCTGTCAAATGGTATTACAGACATTTCGTGGGCTTGAATCTATTGAAATTGATATAGGCGTATGCAACTCTACTGTTTTATTGGATTGGATAAAACAAGTGGGAAGTATTGTAGACCTATAGGTTTCACACCGTGTCGTCATTGAGTCGTCCTCCTTGAAACAGTGGTAGTATTTCAAGCACATCCCTATTTTAGCTTATACCTTGTTACCGCAAATGTCTACCAAGGCTTATAACAAAACGCCCCTACAGCCTTACTATGCATGTAAATGGATGGGAAAAACCCTAAAAAAAACACAACAAAAAAGTAAAAAGACCGTCAAATGAAGAAACAAAAGCAAATCCATCTGATCTTCAAAAAGAAGGAATCAACTGGACATGAAGCTTTGCCTAGAGTAGTCACGACATGCTTGTTTTTCCTTTTTTTTATTTTTTTTATTTTTTATTTTTTATTTTGAGTGTTGTTCATTTCAATAAAAGGTGTTTTGAGATCAGTTGAAATGGATGTAAAAAGAGCTTTCGAACATTATTATTTATTAGAGAAACAATTTTGGAGTGGATTGAGTGCTTCTGAAATAAAACATGTCACGTTTGAAGGTGATTTAAGACCAGAAGATATGTTGCTGTATGGAGAATTCGGGTTTGCTTTATTGGCACTCAAACCCTGTGTGTTGGTTGAGTTCCGAGATGAGAAGGTGACACGACGTTACAGTGAGCAGGTCATTCAGCCCGTGTTGGCTACGCTGGCCGAACCTATCTTGGCCTACTTTACGATCACTCAACAAGTCACAACCCCCGAATCCGATCTCACAGGCTCTGGTTTAATATACCACCGGGACCATGCCCAGCTAATCAAGTCATTCGACCACCCCACTCGCCTCACTGAAGCCACAATGGCTCATATCCTGGATTATCCCGGTCACCTGCCTCGCTCTCAACAAGAGCTGGCCACCATGCACACCGTTCTTTACCTTCATCACCGTCCACCCTATACGATTGCTCTCACTACTTTTGCTATTCAGACTCATGAGAAAGAACACACGTCGCATCATTTTCAAAAATACCGTCATGCATGCCAAGAAAAACTCAATATCACCCTAAAACTCTTGATTCAATAAAGTCTAGAACCAAGCAAAACCGTTTGTATTTTCAGCTATCGACTCTAGTTTATCTTGACTGAATCGGTAAAAGCACAGGTTGAAAAGCTTAGCAAAGTCCCAAACCCATCGAGTGTCACGAAAAAAGAAAAGCTTTTTCTGGGAACCCCCCCCCTATTCTGTTCATCAGCGTTACAATAGATACCCTCAAGTGAACGTATTCTGTTGGACAGCGCTGGATTTCTATATTTGGAGTAAAACCATTAACGTTTTAGGTATGACTATTTTTGGATACTCCAAAAAAGAGAGAACAAAACCAATGCACCTTTTTTAGGCATCCCTGTATTCAAAACATGTTTGGGGAAATTTAATAAACATTTTCGTGCACACCTTCACAGATGGCTTTTTTTTTTTTTTTTTTTTTCCTCAAAAAAGGCGATGATATACATATCAGTAGTGTTGTGGTTTTATCATCTTGCCTTGTTTAAAATGAACTCTCGACCAAAACATCTCACTTTGCTTTTTTTAAACCGTTCAAGGGGGTATCGCTTTTTTCTGTGTTTTTCTATTGTCCTAATAACAATCTATGTTTATTTCGGTGTGAATAAACAGGGTGTCTTTCGGCAAGTTGCTTTAGTAAGAAAATACTCCTTTGATGCATACTGTGCTTCTCTGAGAGACATGGCTAAAAAAAAAAAAAAAAAAAAATTGTAAATGTAAACCTATCGAGTTGTGGACATAGGTTGGCTCAAGTAAAATACCTTGGAAAAAAACTAGACTGAAATCTCAAGCAAAATAAAACAAAAACAAAGCCATGTCCGTTTAGCTGCCGTGCTTTTGTTTGATGTTGAATGAAAATGCTTTTTCAATCAGACTTTGACTGTCTAGGTTGCATTTTATAAACCGCTTGGTGGATTTTGCCTCTAGGCTTCTTTAGAAGATAAAAGCAAAGTGTACGATCAATGCAGTTGTTTTCCAACAGCAGATTTCTTTCGGCAAAGTACTCTGCGATCTTAATTAGTAATGGTTAAAAGTCTAATCGAGCCACTTCCATTGGTCGTTTTAGGCAAAGGCTAATCTGAGTGTCTGTTCCTTGCGTATACCAATTCTAAAAATAGCTGCTGTAAACCAGAGCGAATGACAGCTACATTCAAAGTGCACTTTATTGCTAAAAAAAAAAAAAAAAAAAAAAGATAGAGACTAAAACATCTTGAATGGTAACAGGATAACTATAGACATTCTATTTGCAGGTTTGGCTTTCATTCAGTCATTTTCTTTGAGTCAAGCAACTCTCTTTGTTTTTCTCATCTCCTTCTGAAAGGCAAGTGTCGGTCTTTTGGTACACTAAAATTGAAATAGTCTTATCGATAGTTTTTCACAAGGTCAATCCTCAGATCGTAACACTTTTTTATAGCTGGGCGTGCCGTAAAGAGCAAAAGAGGGGGAAAGGCTTGGGTGCGTTTTTTTTTTTTTTTTTTTTTTTTTTTTTTTGGGCTTAACCTAGACTTATATGATCAAACAAGACAGCCATTGAGCTCTTATTCAAGCATAGGGACCGAAACCCTGTCTTACGAAGCTTTATCACGGAAGTTAGGTTTCTGCAGTACCTTGCCTATCTCGGCATCGACTTTGTCAATAAAAGAAGCCAGAGTACACTTGGAAAGTTCCAACTTGTTTTGAAAGATGAACCAGCAGGGTTCTTTCTGCTAGCACTTTCTAGGTACCTCAATGTACGCCTTGGGATTTCTTCTCCCGAAGGCTTTTGTCAGAAGGTTTCCTTATCCTGTCAATGACGCTCTGTAACCGTGGATTTAATTAACGTCAACAACAGAGATATCCCGTCATGTTTGTTTTCGATAAACAAAAGACGCCCCAGTATTTCCTTTTTTTTTTTTTTTTTTGGTTTGCTTTTTGGAAGGCAGACTGGCCTTGGTCAAACATGCTCGATGAATGCTCCTAAACAGCAAAGAAAAAAAGGAAAGAAAAAAAAAAACGCTACTTTAGAAAGTAACATATTTGTTTTTGGTAAAGAGTGGTGGATACTTTCGGAAAAAAAAAAAGGTATGTACCCTAAGAAAAGCCCCATCCGTTTTATAAGCCTATTCTTATCTGATATTTCCCATAAATTTTCTCGTTTATTAAAAAAAAAAAAAAAAAAAAAAAAAAAGGGGAGTTGGATATGTACATATGGAACTTATTTCACTTTACAAATGAAAAATAAGCACAATTGCTAGATAAGGAGAGGAGTATAAACAGATACAAAAAAAGGAGGGGTTGTTTTGTAAATGAGCCTAATCGTGTTTGTCAGCTGTTTTTTGAAGGACTACGCATAAAATTTTTATTTTGGATCGGCGCTGTTTAAGAAAAAAAGCGGATGTTGCCGTGGGTCAGATCTCAAAATTATGATTAGTTAGATGAAGGGTGGATTTCTTTATTTGCAGTACCTGATTTGTTTCTAAAAGAAATAACAAAAAAAAAAAAAAACCTTGGGGAGAGGGACGTTAAAAGAGATACCCATATAAGTATACTCATTACCCAAAGCTACGTCTTGCGGCTATGGGAGCTGTCTTGCTTTCTATCTATCAAGGCTTGATCCCAGCCAGTGCTGTAGCGTAGGATCGTAAGCAAATACATAAAAAAGTAGACAAACGTAATCTGCATACACATATATGTTCAGCATCTGTCAAGGGGCAATTTACAGAAGCAGTGTCATGAGCGCTTACTAATCTTGCTCTCCGTGGATTCTGGATGCAGAAAAAAACCCAAACACATACCTGATAACGATTCATACATTGGTAAAAATCAACGCTTGTCTCCAAACTTACTGTCAGACTCCAGTAAGGCTTTCATCGACCACAAGTAATAAAGCGATACCAACGATTTTCACCATCAAAAAGCACATAAAAACAATCAACAAGACAACAAGGATAAAAGGGGGGGAGGGCTCTGATTGTCGCTTTCCTGAGATCCCTTTTTTCAAAGCTTTTTATATAATATAAATATTTCTTTTTTTTTTTTTTTTTTTACGAAAAATCAAAGGGGGTTGTCAACTATAGTTCCTAATAACGCTTGAATTATGCTGGCTACTTTTTCTTTGTAGACATCGGCCACCGCAACACTATACAAATATATCTCCTCTAGGCGTTCCAACACCAACTTTGAGCGAGACATGACCATTAGTATCCGCTGGAACTATTCCAGAGGTTACTTGTAGTTCTGGAGGGGGGGGAGGGATTCGAGCACCCTTATAAAAAAAATCGACCACCTACAAGTTACTGACAGTGTAAATAATAATAATAATAATAACAAAAACAGTTGCCGTTCCTTCGTGCTCTGATGAATTTCAAGAAGCTACCGGCTATCAACATGGTCTTTTAGAACGAATGCAAGAAATCTACCATGAAATGATGGACGAAGAGCAAGACAGTTCCTGCAGCTGCGTCTTGCGGTAATGGATAACGAATACGGTATCCTTTTCGACCTGCATTGTATTGCTCTCCAGAGACAGTTGAGATAAACAAAATGAAAGCTTATTCGCTCAGGCTTGCACCTACTCATCAACGGCAAAACCTTCCCCTGTGCAAATTGAGTGTTCGCCATCTGTGATATCCAGAAGCTTGATGTGTGCTTTTATATTTGAAGGCTTGTCGTACAAAATACTATTGGCTTCTGGTTTGTCAGCCATTTCGTGCAGGAACGGATTTTGTTTTCCTCGCCAGGTGAAACGATTTTCCGTCAGCATAAGATCATGTTTTGTACAACTTGGATTTTGCTCTTGTCTTGGGCCTTCCGAAAAAAGTGTCTAAGGCTTCCAAGAGTTTATGATATCACCCGCTTTTTTTCCATTTTTGTAAGGGTGACCAATTAAAACACCTCAGTTTTTAATAATTCTGCGTGATTGTGACCAGAAAGGAAAGGGCAATATTTTACTACTATCTGATTGGTTATACTATATATTTTTTTTTTCTTTTTTGAATGTATAAATAGAGCGTTTATAAAGAACTTGTTCTGAATTGAATCTTTTTCTCTCCTCTTTTTTTTTTCTCTTTATTTATTTACTTTCTCCCTCAATTTATATAAATATTCTATATACCACTTTAACATGCAAATCTTTGTGAAAACTCTGACTGGAAAAACCATTACTTTAGAAGTAGAATCTTCTGATAGTATAGACAATGTGAAGCAAAAGATTCAAGATAAAGAAGGAATCCCTCCTGACCAACAGCGTCTCATTTTTGCGGGCAAACAACTAGAAGATGGCCGTACGCTCAGTGACTACAACATACAAAAAGAATCTACCTTACATTTGGTACTCAGGCTGAGAGGGGGGATGCAAATCTTTATCAAGTCCCTTTCTGGGAAAACAACTGCTTTCGAGGTCGAATCGTCTGATACTATTGAGAGTGTAAAAAACAAGATCCAAGCCCAACAGGGTTTCTTTGCTCATCAACAAAAGTTGATCTTTGAGGGCAAACCACTCGAAAACGACTGCACATTTAGCGACTACAACATTCAAAAGGAGTCCATACTTCATCTCAACTTTGGCTTACGCGGCGGAGCAGGAGAAGATGATCAAAAAAGGCAACTCAAGAAAAAATCCAGGTGTGCTTTCAACTCTTGCTCTGATAAAACGGTAAAAATCATTGGCGATTGTCGGTACTGCCAATCCAAGTTCTGTGCACGTCATCGATTACCTGAAGACCATCTCTGTGAAAACCTGACCAGCTGTCGACAAGCCGCTCATGAACGTAATAGTATCAAATTGCTAAGTGAACGCTGCGTAGCCAGCAAAGTATAGACATTGTAATTTAAAAATAAACAACCCATCGCCCCCCCCCTCCTTCCCTCCCTTTTTTTTTTTTTCCTCAAAAAAAATAAAAATAAAAATGAATAAATAAATATATACACATAAAACCCGTTGAGTTTCAGACATCTACTCTTATCGTTACACCATGCCCATTGACTCAATGCTTTCTTTGGATATCAGCAACTTCATGCTCCGAAGAAAAGTATTACGAAATAAGGAGATAAGCACCCTATTCTAAAGAACTATGGCTCACTATCCAGCTGGCTTTTGATTTCCTGTCGAGATCTACAGAAAGCAAACAAGATCTTTATACTATCCAGTATATAAATCGCCTACTTCTTGCTTTTTTTCCTGAGGGAAGCGTCAGTAGACTAATCCTATTCCTTCCTTCTCTCCTCTTTTTTAAGACTTTGTTGAAACAGACAGACTCTAGTAGCTAGTATACTTAGAGAGTGTCCATTTGTGTATTTTATTATTATTTTGATTGTTATTATTATTGTTATTATTATTATTATTATTATTATTATTAAACTCCCGCCCCCTTCTTTTTTCACCTCAAAAGCTCTTTCTATGCATTTGGAATTATCACAGTATAAAGTTTTCAAGAATTTATAACGGACAGAAACAGAAATTTCTTATGCACTCAAATAGTCGGAATCTTCAGTACAGAACATAGCCAAGAAAAATAAAATCGCATGCCAGTCTTGTCCTTAAAAAAGGCCTTTTTTTTATGCAAAGAATCATATACGTTTGTAGATCAAGTATGTTTATGAATTGGAACAGATTGCAATCATAGGGCAATCGGATACTAAAGGATAATGGACTTAATATATGTTGTCTTTCCTTTTCAAATACAGCACTGAAGCCATTGTCAATTGACCCTTTATATATACAATTCTATAGGTCTGTAACCTGTCTGATATTGGGTTGCTCTGGGTAAAATAAATGAGCCGCAGCCTAAAAAAAAAAAGACTGATTTCTGCTAAAGCTCCTTATATGATAGTATAAATCCAAGCTTCTCAATTGAGTGATAATGAAACATGGAGTTAATTATTCAAACAAAGAGTTACAGAAGAATCAGTGAATTTAAGCTTGGTTTTTTTTTTTATTGAAATTTGCTAAAAGTAAGTCTCAGCGCGTTTAAGCATCTATAGCTCTATTCACCAAAGTATGGACAGACACTATGTTGACTATTAGCAATTGCGATTTTACAGTTCAGCTTTTTTTTTTAAAAAAAAAAATATACTCTATTCTTTGAGTGGATATAAGGCACGATTGCAAAATTTGTAAATACACGGTTGGGTTTTTGTCATAGTGGTATATATGTACATATGGTTCAGATGAATATTAGAGAAACCAAAGGGGTGTGTAGATTTAAAAAACATTAAGGAATTGGTAGGAGCTTGACTATACAAAGCGACTTGAAAAAAGTGAACAGACACACGGCTTTCAATAGCCATGCTTAAATCAATAGCAGTCCATTTTGTAGTTCTAGTTTTGTAATAAAGCCGCTCGCCAAATTCTACTTGTGATTTGCCTTTGTGTTTACTTCTGTAGCTTTTCTGCTCTATGAATCCTCGCCAAATATCTGTGATAGTGATCTGTTAATTTTGAAACACTACAGAAACTATTTGAGACTCTGCTCTAGCTTTAGAAACCTTCTTGGGTCTGTATTTCTGAGAAACTATTCATCTGACTTATTCAAAATCTTCCATGCTTTCTAATTTGAGTTTGGCTATAAATGAAAGGCCTCATGGGGTTTTTTCTTATCTAGGCTACCAAGTTATGTTCATTCAACCGGGTACGAGGCGACCGCTGGATGTCAATCGTGCAAATAAAGTGCTATACCAAAAATCCTCAGCAACTGGGGTAATATATATATATATATTGTATAGAAGCAAAGAGTTCCTAAAAAAAAAAACATGTAGTTTTAGACAGCTTAAAGAATGCCAACCAATAGTTTTTTCATCAAAACGCAACATTTCTTTCAAGAGCATACAAAATGATTTCATACATGGGTGACTTCAATAATGACATCGAATGACTTCATGTATTCAATTATGATACGATGTATTAGTAAACACTGGCTTTTCTTTTTCCCCTTTCCGATAGTGGCTGCCTATCTTTTGCTCTTAATGCTATTGCTGTTACTACTTAAAACACTGTTTTTCATAGTGTAGTATGCCCCTGAATGCAACTTGATGAGTTCATAAGAAAGCAATGTATATGTGACCTAGGCTTTCTTTTCTTTTTCTTTTGAGCTCGGTAGTTGTATGCTTAATAAGGCTCACAGAGTTTATAAAACTGAGACCATATTTACCGTTACAACTGGCATTATAAACAATAGTCTGAAAAAGACCATTAAGCTTTTGAGAGTTTATATAAACAAAAAGATAGTGTGTAGGATGAAAAGCTTTGAGGTCTTTGCAGTGTTTATTATCAGGACAGGAAAAAGTAGGTTTGGAAAATAGTCTATTAGTGACTGCCTTATGTGACAGCGGAAGAGCTTTGTTCTTTACTTTCTTTTTTTTTTTTTCACTTCATTTTTTTTTTTTTTCAGTATAAAGACTATGGGTAAAAAAAAGACGCCAACACCCGAAAAGAAAGTGAAAGCCTCTGACGCTTCAGAAATTGATGATATATTCAACACCAAAAAAATCAACGCGCCCAAGAGAAAGGCAGATGATGTTGACTCAGAGCGTCCCAGCAAACAAAAGAAAGAAGAAAACAAAGAGAGTGACGAAGAGTCAGAGGGAGAGGAAGAGTTTGAAGAAAAGGATTTTAACAAAGTAGAAGAGGTTGTATTCGCTGAACTGGCTGCTGTCAAAAACTCCAATAAAAAACGAGCACCACCTCCTACTATCAATGACACCTTTGGTGATTCTCGAGGCATCAAAAAGACCAGTAAGTTTTACACTGTCTCCCATGTTCTCTAGACTCACAAGCCTTTTAAAAAGACCGTACTACAGAAGAAGGATATCCTCTCTATGATGTGAAGGATTTAAATATTGGTTTAGGAAAAGATACACCAGAGTGTCCTTTTGACTGCCAATGCTGTAAGTGATTGAAGACCTTTTTTTTAAAGAAAAAAATTAATGGTATTTATTTAACTTCTTTTCTAGGCTTTTAAAGAGCTTCTGTTACTTTTATTGCCATGACCACTGTTATTATTATTATTATTATTATTATTATTATTATTATTATTATTACAATGCATTCCCCTCCTTTTTTTTTTAAATACAAAATCTTTTTTCTAAAAAGCCTCCCAATTGGTGGATGTTTGTGAAGCTTCCATTCTTCTTCGAATAAAAGAAGGTATCGAATGGGTAAGCCACATCTGTCGAATTTGCTCGTATCGCTTGGCATTCAGGTATTGCGGCGCTCCTCGTTTAAAGAATACATCTGCTTCTCCATGGTTGTCGAGATAGGGCGCGTTCATGATACTTCCTCCATTGTCGTGAATCAACAATAAAAAGCAGTCTTTAATCATCATATAAATACCTACTTCTCCTCCACAACTGTAGCATTTTTTTTTTTTAAAAAGAAAAGGAAAAATGAAGGTTAGTGCCACAACCAAAGTTAATTCATTCTGGTTTCCACATTTTACCTGGCTAAATGATTGTTACATTCTCCTTTACCCATCTCTGTACAACAGAAACTACGCGCACAAACAAAAGAACCACATATCAAACAGATCGCTGCATGTTCTGGTACGTTGTTGCATCGACGACAAATGCGTTTTGAGATTTCATCCAACAGATGATCCAGGCGGTAGGGTAGATTGGCAATATGGTACTTTGTCGGTAAATGCATAGGCACTCTGCCCTTGTTCTTTTTACAGTAATCGGCACACCATAGGTCTAGACGTTCTTTTTCTAGCGGTGCAAGATCTAGGACCGAAGGGAGCCTGAGCATATCCAAAAGACGATCAAATTCGTTTTTGTTGGCCGGGGAATCGTCAGTGGGGTTCTGAGGAATAAAGCCATGATGGGCCACCATCAAAAGCAGAGCTTTACGGAGATAGGGTAAAGTAAACAGACGCAAGAGTAGAGTCCATCCTTTGGCTGTCAGTTTTTGGTAGGGGTTCTGTTGAAATCCAACTGACCCAAGTACGTACTCCACCAGGTAAGTAGTGCTGGCAATCTGTGACTCGTTCCCGAACGGAGTCTCTTCCAGTCGACTTGTCAGTTGGTGGAGTCGGGCCTCTCGAAATACTTTCTCGTCGTGATAGATGGATTGAGCGATGCCTATCACGTTCTTGGCTAGTTCAGCTACATAAAGAAGCCGCAAAAGATGATGTATCTCCACTGTGCCTGGGTGGGCTCGGGAGGCAAAATCAAGATGAACCAGCACCTTGAAAGGATCATCCATCAAAAGAGTACAGGAATATTCCTGGCTTCGTTTTTCAGGCATCAATTGATCCAAACACTTGGGCTGCCATGACCAGCCTAAGCGAGGTAAGACATTGTTGGTCATTGCGAGTATCTTGAGGAGTGTTTGAGAAGTATTTGAGATATCGTCAATAAAAGTGCCTGTATGCTCTACTGTAAGATCACGTCTACGTGTATCTTCAGCACCTCGTTGAGCAATTTCAAAATTGCCTATTGTATAAGCATACATATCATAGAGTGCGGATAGCTCGTTCCCTAGCTCCTTTCCGTCTGCCGAGACGCCCTGGACTAAGCTCATCAACTTCGTATACTGTGCCTTCAACCCTACTTTGTCACAGCCCGCTAAAGGGGTGATCTCTGCATCTTCGCTAGCGCCTATCGTCCCTCTTGCCACACTGGTCTGTAGCTTAGCCAGCTCTAACATTAGGCTGTCGTAGGCGCTTGGTGGTGCTACCACGCCTGGGTAAATCTCCCGTTTGCCTTTCCAGACCACAGGAATCAGCACGTTTCCAAGCGCCTTACAAAAAGGACAGAGGAATCGACCTTTGGTTGAATTAGCGTTTCCTTCTTCAGGCAGATGATTGGCCCTTCTGTTTTGAAGCTCAACCGAGCGCTGGTAAGTTTCAAAGCACTCGGCATGCATAAGATGGCCACATGAAGAGAGGTCAATTCCAGTTCGATGCGCTGTTACAGGGAAGCCAGAAAAGGATGAACCTCGCTCCTTGCCTTCTTCATGTGCAGATGCCCACGGGTCAACAGGATAGCAGCCAGTTTCCAAAATTTCAGTCCAGACATCTTTGGTCATAGGCGATAGACGTTGTAGGTTTGACTTCTGAAGAAGCCCTAGCATACCATGCAGCTTTGTACTATCGAAGCTTTCTTGACATACAATGCAGTTATCTGTTGGGAAATGACATTTGCGAACAACCTCGTATTCAGAGCTTAGCTCTTCTGATTCTGGAATCAAGACTTCCTGTTCCGTTTTTTCTTCATCGTCTTCGTTGGCATAAAGATCCGAATGCTGCTCCATAAACTTAGTCTGAGCCATAGCAAACTGGGACATAATCTTGGCCTGGCGTGCCTTGGCTTCCATCTTTTTGCGCTGGTGTTCTGAAATGTCTGTATGGGCTGTTTGTGTAGGGCCCTGAGTAGGTGTGTGCCGACGTTGCTCCTCTTTCCATGCAAGTATGGTGGTCTTGGCTGTTCCCT